>AYEL01078182.1:0-62941 GCA_000484575.1 Olivierus martensii
AAAAAAAAACCGGTTTTGGAGATAGGAGTTCTCTAAAAAAGTCCCAAATAACAAGATTGCGACCAATGCAAAGACCAGCAGGATTTTTGGTCAACAATCTTTATTAGCAACTTAGAAAGTATTATGACGGAAAATATAGAATGAATGGCTGAGGGATAGAAACCGTAATGATGCCAGTTCCAGTAGTAGTCAGTATCGCATTGATGGGACTTTGTCTTCATTCAACAATGATGGGAGGTTTATACTTCAAGAAGGAACATCACTTCCTGGTGATGTGGAGGGTTAGGTTTTTTTTGGTCAATAGATGACGCCACTTTCCATTCTGGAAGAATATTAAGTGGCGGGGCGAAACAAGCCCTTCCACACACTGCCCACCCTGTGGAGGGGTCAGCCGGATTGTGTAGGACGGGGATCGACGGGCCGGGCCCGGACCTCATGATAAATATTTTCAAGGGGTGGGACCCGAAACTTGAACCCGAGTCCTCCAGAGTGGAAAGCCGAAGCGTTTCTACGCGACCAATCCGGCCGACCCAAGTGCCTCAATTTGCAAATGTCGCGGTCGCACTGACCTTCTTGGACTCCTCCTATAGCGGTAAGATCCATCGCAGCTGAACCTCTCTTTTGTGTAGGCCGGATTGGCCGCGTGGAAACAGTCGGCCGGATGGCCGCGTGGTAAAGCTTTGGCTTACCACCCTGGAGGATCCGGGTTCCACACCTCCAATTTTTCAGGAGGGGTCCGGGCCCGGCCTGTTGAACCCCATCCTTCAACCATCTGGTTGACCCCATCATGGGTGCTGGCCAGCCTGTGATGGGAGCTATAAATGGCCGCCGCCAGATACAGAATATCCCATGAGGATATGGCGGCGTAATACAACTAACCTAACCTAGCCGCGTGGAAACTCTTCGGCTTTCCATTCTGGAGGACCCGAGTTCGAGTTTCGGGTCTCACCCCTTGAAAATGTTTTATCATGCGGACCGTCGATCCCGTCCTCTATAATCCAGCTGACCCCTCCACAGAGATGGGCAGCATGTGAAAGTGCTTATTTCGCCTCATCACTTAGTGTTCTAATAGAATGGAAAGTGGCGTCATCTATTGGACCAAAAAAAAAGAACTTCGTTTTCGAGTAGGTTTTGTTGTTTGATCCTTCGGGACCAGTTATTTGCAACGTTTTACATCGCCTTTCTCTGTTATTGTCAATTGCTAAGTAATGCCGAGCACAAGTGCTAGAGAGAAGGAATTTCTTCCCAGCTGAACCAGCTTTGCCTCTCTCTTTTTGTGGACCTAGAGGTGGTGGACTTGTCCCTATCAAGCTTTGGTTTTAATTAAAGCCAAGTTCCAACTCGCATTAGGATCTCTGTAATTACTTATGGCAAAAGAACGCATTATAGCCGTTCCGGATGATGTCCTAAAATCTTTATGAGCCTATATGAGACCCGGGAATTGAGCCCGAATCTTCCAGGATGAAAGCAGAGCACGTTTCCACTGGGTAATCTAGCCAATTCAATTTAATGCTTGACGATTTTCTAACAGACAACCGACTAAATTTTATCAAATGAGATAACATGTAATGGAATATTTGTAAATATATATATAATGATTTATATTATGTATCATATAATCATGATGAAATAATTTATTAAAATTCAATAAGGTGAATCAATGAGTGAATCTAACTTACAGTTACTGTATTTTTAGTTAGCTTTCAGTGAATAATTGCATAATTATTTGATAAATTATAAATTAATCATCTTACATTTTAATAATAATTCTTTTCGTAAAGTTATCTATATTATATGAAACGAAACAATGCAATACAAATCAATTGTCACTATTGCACTGCCCTGTTTGACCTTAGGGCGTGTTCAAAAAGTCTAACGCGTTAAACTCGTTTTTAACGAAGCGGTCAAAAAGTAATTTTATTATGCCCTGCGCATGCTCCATAGCTGTGACGTATCGCACGAAAGTCTAACGAAGCTAACGAAAGAAATAACAAGTTTACTTCGTGAAAAACATGGCGGTCCCCAATGTAACACACGTGCGTAAATTGTGGTATTCAAGGAGACGAAAAATGAATAATGTCGCATATGATACAATGTACGATAAATAATGGAAAGTTATTTTTAAGAAAATTTTTCGATAAAATCTATTTAATAGTAAAAAATATCATTTAATAATCATTTCAGAGTTCGAGTGTGTATGCTCTAACTGAAAATTTGTTAAATAAAATTAAGGCCAGTAATTAATTATTTAGAATTATGCAGTGCTCTATTTCTTCATCGGAATTATCAGAAAAAAAGCATCTTCCAAACATTTGAAAGCTCCTATTAAAACTTCCTTACGGACGGCCATGTTGTCTCTCTAACGGACCGGTCAAAAAGTATATACGATAACGAGGCTAACTCAACCTGAGAAAAGTTTAACGCGTTAGACTTTTTGAACGCGCCCTTAGATTGTTGCAATTGAGTAATTAATCATTAATTTAAATCTGTATTTTATAAAAGATTATATCCATTATAAAAATTATTTTCATAATGAAACATAATTTATATTAATAAATTTAATCTTTCAATAATAACGTAACAATATTTATTATCGATATTGTGTTGAGTCTAAAATTATTAGTAGATAGAATTTGCACGGTGGAAGGCTTTTCTTATTACTGTCGATTACTGTTGCGGTTTTTATGTATGTTGTTTTAACTCGGGAAAGAAGAAATGATAAACGCGAAACATGTATTCAGAATGAAACATTTAAGTGTAATTTATCATATAAATAAAAGACTTTTCGTGTCGCATTCTAGTAGCAAACTTATGAAAGAAAAAATGTTACTTTTCCACACTTCTCATACGTTGAGGCGAAATATTCAACTTTCTTCTAAATTAGCTATAAAATCAAAGATGTTTTTCTTCCAAAATCCTTTTCGTTGGTTAAATGTCAGATTGGATTTATATACATTAAGGGAAAAATGGGATCCATCTTTTACTCTTCCTGAATTTATTATTGGAGCAAAGCAGGTAACTTAAATACGTGTATATTGGAATTTTAGTAATGAGAAATATAAACGATATAAGAAAATGCTTAAAATTTCCCAAAGAAAATATGATTTAAGCAAAAACATGATATGTTTCAGATACAAAATCCTACCAAAAGTATTCACATTTATCTTAATTAATAATTTATATAGGTGAAAGAAATATTAGCGTTATTTTCTAGTATTCGAATTATTTTAAAGAATAAAAGAAATAGCCATATTCAAGAAATTTAATAGTAATCATGTAATGTAAATATTTAGATTTAATTGCTGGAAGGTTTTTGAGCAATAAATTAGTGAAATCTACTAAAACAACGTTTAACATTCTAAAAATTAATTGTAACTGGAATGTGAAAGGATGGACTAATTAAGATAAAACAATCTGAAAAATATGGAATCAAAAAAGTTCATGAAAGGGATTAGCAAATCTTGAAGAGATTAATGAAACCAATTCACAAGACAACATATTTAGAGTTTCAGATTCAAGTCTTCCATAGCACTTTGCAGGAAATTACATAATATAAACTTTCATAGAAGAGCTGCAAAAATTCAATATCACATCAACAAAGGACGATTTGGAATGATGCTCATTGCTGATAAAACAGTAAATAATCTACTGATGGAAGGCATGTCATGTTTTATTTAGCAACATGACATTGCCTATATAGCAGGTTTTTTAATGAATCCCCAGACCATGATGTAAAGACTAACAAATTTTTTGAAGTAGTCAATCTCTACATCATGGTCCAGTGAATCATGTAATTCAATACAATGTATAAATTCATTAAAAAACTTTCTATATAGATGATGCCATTCTGTTAGATATAATGCAACATGTGTTCCACTAGTAAATAATCTATGTTTTTGCTACTTGTGCAAAGATTAGTCAAATCTAGTGTGTGATCCCAATGAAGAAATATGATAGGAGATTATTTTTCAATGCTTGGACTGGGATTGTTAATTATAATAACTAGAAATCAAAACTTGAACTTACATTGACATTTTAAGCAATTTAACCCATGTTTCATCCCATCCATGTTTTGTTAGTTTTACTGAATTTGGTGCTTTATGTATCAGCATAATAATCTACTGCTTATATCTTCATTATTGTAAGTGTTTGATTTACAGAAAACAAATTTTAAAATTTGTAGTGCTGTTCTTTAAAAACAAATTAAAGAATCTATTTTTATTACAACTAAGTATTTTTAGGATGAGCTGGAATGTCAGATCAGAAAATAGTTGATATGCTCTATGTTAGGAGTGTGGTTCTGCCAGGACAAATTGTACAGGTGTTTAGGCCTAATGCGGTTGTATGTGGTGATCGCACGTCAGTTCAAATGGGTGAACGAAATCCTCTGATACAGTGACAACAACTACAATGGTTTAATCAACCAAAGATCTTTATTTGAGAGAAAGAGAATTGTTGTACAAATCGTTCTGGAGGATAAATATCTTTTCTTTATGATGATAATACACAGAAAAATCGGAATGATGATATTTTTTCTCTTCTTTTCTTCTTTTACAGTCTTTAGTCCTTAAAAAATAGTCTTTAGTCTCTTAGGCACAACACAGATTCCTTTCCGAAAACACGGAATATTGAAGCTAGAACTGATGGTAAAGACCTTCTCGGTGCAACAGGTAATGATCCCAAACTGCACAGGAAGAAAACTTAGGTAAGGACTGGAGACAGAACAACACCACACATCCACACAGACAGAATTCTCACGGCCAACTGCTTAATTCTCTCCTCTCATCTGAAGCTTACATCTTTCACCTTTTTCCTGGGAAAGCTAATGTCTCATATTATATTTATCCTTTAAGACACTTGTGTTTTTATAACTATGATTCTATTACAATATTGTTTATAGTCATATGATATTTCATTTCCCTTCTTTCCTTTAAACAATTCACAAGTTCTAAACGTTACAATAATAATATCAGAATAATTATTTGACAGGGGTCAAATATTTGACGGTTCCCATATTTGACACCTAAAAAAAAATTTATTTATTGAGATCTCCTGGGATCTTACAGGAGGAAGAATGAAATGAAACTCCAGTTGTTTTTTCAAAACTTGATCAAAAGTTTATGTATGAGGATTGTTTCTATCATCCATACCAAAGGCAAGCCCACTATATATTAATTCCTTTAGTTAATATTTTCTTTATATCAATATCACATTGGTGTCTGAATACTTTTGGTAGGATAGTACAATAGATTCTGGTTAATTCATTCTAAAAATTTCAATGTAAGATGAAAATTGTGCAAGTTTAAAAATGCTTAAATTCAATATATACAAATATGTGCATTAGTTAACAGAATAGCTAAGTGAAATTTATGAACTAAGTGAAGCATAGATAAATTTAAAGCCATTAACGATATTTTTGCAAAAAGGTAGATTGTTAATTAGTTTCTCATTTGTGTTTTATAGAAATTCAACACGGAAATATTGATATATAATTATGAGTTACATGACTGTAAGTCAAGACCTACTGTATAGATATAAATGTAATGCCAGATTTTCATACTTACATTCTGTATGAAAATCTAAATTAAATCCATACATTTATTTAAAATATACAGAAAAATTGGTAAGATGCTTGAATACCTATTCCACGCTTCTGAATTTGGTGAATGATGTAAAATCCTGCATTGTAGTTTTTGTTTCATATATTGTACTACTAGTGCTTGATTACTTTTTTCTCTTGAAGAGATATTCAAAAATCTTACTAAAAAAATATATAAAATGTATTTAATCTAAAGCTGTAGACATTCTGCAACTAATCAGAGTAAAGAAGACCACTTAAGCACTAAGCAGAAATAAAACCTTTATTTCACAAAGGAACATTTTTGCCATTCACGTTAGCTGATGTAGACCAGTTGTGAATGGTTAAAAACGTTCCTTTGTGAAAAATAAAGGTTTTATTTCTGCTTAGTGCTTAAGTATTCTTCTTTACTTTGATTTATTTAATCATCGGTATTTTAAAAAGAGAGAGACTGTGGAGAAAGCTGGTATAATATGTAGGAATAAGGATGTGTGGTTTCATCTAATCAATGTTGTTTGTTTTCTTTACAAAGATTTTATTCTATTTTAATTTTTCTTGTTCTCTTTCTTTGAGTGTTATCCTTTGAAGATAACTGGTATGATGATACCCAATCATAATTTCTTTTAATGCTGGTGAATTGAGAAGTTTATTTCAAGTTAAATATTCTAAACAAGTTAATTTCTGTGTTTTCAGAAATTGAATAATCAAACAAAACAAAAAAAAGTTATTGATTTTTTAAAGACAAATATCCAAAAAGAGAAACAGTTTTATATCATTATTTCTGAATGATGACATTATATAAGAATATATGTTTATGTTAAGTAAATAGAAAGAATGTAAATACTGTATTATATACAACTTGAAATGTTCTGAGATTTTGTGTCATGAATTTGAAATTATTAATTTCTAAAAATTTTTCATAATTCATTCAGGAAAGGGAATTGTTACATTCTGAATCTGATATTTATATTTGAGCATATTTTAAAATATTAAACAAGCCTTCATAATTGATTTTGAAATCAAAAATTTTATATTTCATTATAAATAATAATATATAATCAATATATTCAATAGTAATATCACTAATTATTTTAAAATAAGACTGAAGAAGTTGATTAAACACTACTTAAACTAATTTTTTATGCTTATTGGCATTGAAAATGTTTCTAAGTTTTAATAGTTTAATCTATAATTAAATTAAAATGAATCATTTGGCAAAAATTTTTTAAATTTAAATTATTGTTACTAAATATTTATGTAATATTTATAAATGATTATTCTATTTCAGGCAGTTTGCACTGTGATAAATCTAGCATCAGAAAAAAAGTTTGATGCTTTAAAAGGCCTTATTGAACAAACAGTAAGTATTTTGATATTGTATTACAACACTGTACAATATTTAAATTTCTGTACTGTGAAAAATATTTCAGTACAAAAATGTTGCACTTTAAAATTTCATTAAATATAAATAAATTGTTATTTCAATACAAATGTATTTTATTAAAAAACAAAAACACAGTTGATTCTCACTATTTGAGGTAGTTACATTCTGTAAATTCTTCACAAATATTGAATTAGTGAATAGTGAACCATTGTGCCTATGGAAAATATAGAGTTAGGTTCCTGCAAACCTTTCTTCCCAACATTTTCATACTTGGTTTATGTGTATTTTTCTGTTTACACACATCTTATTTAATATGTATTACATTACTTACAAATAATTACAGTATATACAGTGTATAGTACTATATACAGTATTATAATTACAGTAATCTTTATTTAATTTTTAAAACATTAATTATGTAGTAAATAAAATTTTAATTGGACAAATGAACAGCACTCTATGCAGTTAGAAGTTTAAACATATTTATTCAATATCATTAAATGCTAACGCTTTCGGTATATTTACACCATCATCAGGCATCTTATGCTATTTTCTCATTCGAATCAAGCTATTGTTTACATATATTGCTATGGTAACTACAACGTATTAGAATACATTCGTTTATGTATTCTACACTTAATTTCGAAATTAGGTGTAGAATATATAAACGAATGTATTCTAATACGTTGTAGTTACCATAGCAATATATGTAAACAATAGCTTGATTCGAATGAGAAAGTAGCATAAGATGCCTGATGATGGTGTAAATACACCGAAAGTGTTAGCATTTAATGATATTGAATAAATATGTTTAAACTTCTAACTGCGTAGAGTGCTGTTCATTTGTCCAATTAAGTAATAAGTTGAAAGCAGTTAAAGAGAATAAAACTATAATAAAATCTTATTTTTGATTGATAATTTTTTGATGCTGAAAGATGTTTGATGTGATAGCTGACACATCGTCTTTCTGAACTGCGTTGAAAATCTGCGTCAGCCTTGTCTGCATTGCTTTCTGCCTCAAATCTAAAATTTCGGCGTAAGGAGCAAATGCGCAGGAAGTTAGGTGCATAAATTTGAGGCTGCATTCAAGCATAAGGTCACATTATTCTGTAGGACCTGCAGATGATATGAACAGGCTTTTGGCCTACCTGCAATCTATGGAGTGAGCAAGGTTAGATAATGGAAAATTTTCTGGCAAACTGATTCAGAGACTACATTTGGTAATAAACAACTTCCTTTATTAGAGAGAGAGAGAGAGAGAGTTTACATTGGTAACAGTATTTTCTTCACTCAGCGGGAGTCCACAAATAAGTGTGAAAGCTCTACGAATATCAATTTTGTGGTTACAAATAAATTTTCGTGAATAGTTGAATATGCGAATATAGAATCTGCAAATAACAAGAATTGACTGTGTATATATATATTAATAAAATACATTTGTGTTATGTATTGAAATAATAATTTATTTATATTTAATGAAATTTTATGTATTATGAAAATTATAATTTTTCTTTTATTATATAATTTTAAAATAAGGTAATCCTTGACTTACAACGAGGTTTCATTCCAATATCTTCATCGTAAGTCGAGGACTCTTAATTCTTGATTTGTTTGATTTCTGTTTTAATATTTTTGTAAATTAGGTTTCTATTTAACTTAAAATGGTTAAAAATGTATAAATTTACATAAACATTTATAAATTATTTATTAACACATATACAATTAAATACATAAATATAAATTTAAGAAAGAAAAATTTAATTATTTAAAAAATTTTTTCATTGCTAGTATTATTTCTCTTATGGACATGATATGATTATGATGAGATGCAAAAATGGAATGAGAGAAATGATCACTTCAACTGCTGATTAGCAACTAACATGCCAAATGCTGTGATAAGTTAAAAGTGGGTGAATCATACTAGTGTTTATTGCATATTATCGAAAGGCTTTGCTTATTGACTACTGTGATGCATATTCAAAAGTGATATGATATAAGTGTGTACATGCAGGTGGCAAAATTGAATTAGAGAATTAGTAGTAATAATTTTTGACCATCATAAATCTAGGACTACTAGTACTCTACTAATTTTTATAATTTGATTCCGAAAAAATAAATAAATAATTTTTTTATTTCTTGTATTTGTTTATCAATATTTTTTAATTTATAAAAATAAATACATTTAGTTGAGACTTTAATGTATAATATAATAATTTTTCAGAAATTCATACATAAAATCATTAGATAATTTTCAGTGTTAAATGGTTGATGATAGCTAAAATTAATAAATCAAGCTAATATATTAATCATAAAATATATACTGTATAAGTTGTTCTTGACTTTAAAGTTAATTCATTCCTGGTTTGTGTTCTCAGAGCTGGCCCAAGGCATGATGCAAGTAATGCACAGCATCAGGGCGCCACTGCATGGGGGGGCGACTAACAAGATTATTTAGCCACTATTGTCTTTAAACAAATATAGGAGAGGCGCTATAAAAGAAGGGCACCAACTATCCTAGGGCCAGCTCTGTGTGTTCTTAAAATAGGTATTTATTTCTCATAGATATAATGTTAAAAGTAAGTTACAATCTTAACAATAAGTTTGATCATAATAATGTTAAAGGTAAAAAAATAGCTTATAATGAAATAATGATTTATTTATCTAAAGAAATGAAAACATAGTTTTTAAAATAAAGTAAATTATATAATAATAATGAAATTATTTGTAAAACAATTGTTAAAGAATTTTTATTCTTTATCATCATTGACAGATTAGTGAATGAATTTTTATACAGATGAACTAATGTCTTAGACACAATCTGGAAATAAAAGTTATATACAGTACATAATTATTCACAAAACCCTGGTAGCCAGAGGACATGATATCTTTGCTTCCCAATCTGCCATCTTGAATTTTCCCCATTCATCAGATGACAGACTGTCTGCTATAAACCCAGTAGTATTATATTGTATAGCTATGTACATGGGTTGAAATGCCATATTTATGAATGTTTAGCATTTATTTATTGCATTTAATGCTCATATTTTTAATTTTGTTAACACTTCGTAGTTAAGAAAAGACTGTTAAACCTGGAAATTTATAAACTAAGAACCATCTCTAGTAATAATTTTACAATCATGTTATTAACAATTTCAGTATAAAATGTATTATCTTATTTTTATATACATATTAATATTTTATGCTAAAATTTTTATACAACCTGCATTATGAATTGGAAGATATATCAGATTTCAAGTATATCTCTATAGTCTTATTTTTAAAGTTATAGTATAGTAAAATTTCATTAATTTGAAACTACTTGGAACAAAAAAATTGGATTTGAATTATGCAATTTTAAATTATATGATTTTTCCAAAGAACCTATCTGTTAAACTAGTGTTTCCCAAACTATATTCTACAGAAGGTCAATAAGTGTTCCATAAAAAATTATGAAAATTAATTCAAGCTTCATATGATTTTAAATGCTGTGCCAAGTTTAAACTGGATTCACTAGTTGCTATTTTGTTATTTTCATGTGTTTTATTTTACCTAATTACAATTTGATAATAAATGTTTGTTTTGTTTCTGTAACACTTATATTTACTTGTCTAATGTTAACTAACTAATCTAATGTTTACTTGTCTAATGTTACTTGTCTTGTCTAATATTTACTGTGTTTATTATTAATATCTACCTATACATAAAATAACCAAGGTGTTCCATAAAAATTTCAGGATTTGTGAAGTGTTCCATCATAAGAAAAGTTTAGGAAATGCTGTGTTAAACTCTTGATTAGTTTACCTGTTAATCATGAAAATCCTTATAATTTTTTAAATTCATTTTAATATACCTTACTTCTACTTAAAGGATGTAAAGTAACATTTCTGAAATTTTAATATTTTTCTGAAAATGTTCCTAAACTGCACAACTGGTCTTACATGAAATTCTAAAAAATAAATTTCCCAAAAAAATTACATTCATTTTGTATATTAAATGATAAAATATCATTTTGAGATATGCTAATAATTAAAACATAATATTTCTATATTTTGATAACATTCTACATTCACTTTTACATCTACAATCTTGATTCCAGATTAATACAAAATTAAGAATTAAATTTCTAAACTATCACCAAGTTTTTGAGTATTCTATTCTAATCTTGATAATTCTTTCAGAATTCGATTTAATTTTGCCTGTGTACCAGCAAACAATTGAGTATTTGAACAAAATCAAATTACCAGATAATAAAAGGGAGCTATATTCCAGTTTTACAAAAAAATACTATATCAGAATATGTGAAATAATTATTTTGTGGTTCCTCTAAGTTAGAACATTAAAATTGAATTTTTATGTGCAATTTTCAGATTTGGACAAGTTAATAGAATAAACAAAGTTTTGGGTTTGAAAAATGTATTCAGATAGGATTTATTATATCTTTGAGATCTCTGTTTTGTTATATCTTTGCCACATTATCATATAATGGACATTTGTAGAAACTTTTAGTCAAATCTTCAGGCAATTTTCTTAACTAATAAAAAAATAATAGTTTTGAATAATGTGAATTTTTAGACCATCAGTTGACTAGAATGTAGCTTTGAATTAAAAATGAACCATATTTCAAATAATCCATTAAAATAATAATTAAAAATTATATCCTTTGAATTGAAGATTATAGTTTACTTCAAATTAGTGAGTTCAAAATACTTGTTTAACCAATATCAAATTAGCAAAAATTTTATTGCACTTATAAAATAAATATTAAAATATTGTAAATATTTTACAGGTTTTACAGAAAATAGTAAATGATATTATTAATCAAATGAAAGAAAAATCTATACAAAATTTGATATTAAATCCAGAAGACATTCAAGTTGTAATTCCTTATGAAGTTAATCTTTCAAGTATTGGAGGTAATTATATTCTATATGGATAATGATCTCTATTTGTTCAGTGCATGCTCAATTTTATGATTTTGCAGTTTATTCTTAATATGCGTCTATATTACATTTTTCTTATATTTAGAAACTTTTTTGCTAATATTACAAATTAATCTTGCATTTTTTTATTTAGGTAATCTACTTTGTTTTCACTTATTCATTTAAAAAAATAGTTATTGACATTTTATATAATTAGTATGTCTTCCATTTTAATAATAGAAAATATATAATAAAAACATGGAAATTTCTTTCCATGTTTTTATTATATATTCTCTGCAAATGCACTGAATTAAAAGTAATTTTTAATATATTTCAAATACAATGGATTTCGCTTAATTGGGACAAATCTCAAAGAACAGAAACCAAACTAATAAACTAATACATAATTTGATTTTTAATATATTTCAAATACAATGGATTTCGCTTAATTGGGACACCGATTAATTGGGACAAATCTCAAAGAACAGAAACCAAACTAATAAACTAATACATAATTTAAACCCTTAATTAAGACAACTTTTCGCTTAATTGGGACAGTAGCGGAAAAGGAATTTTCAATTTTTGATGTATTTTAGGAATTTTTGTAAGTATGGCTACACATACATACACTAATCTTTGCCAAGATGTTAAGAATACACTTAAATAAAATTGCTTGGCTAAATAAAATTAAAAGCTACCATTTAATACAAGCTATTGTAGATTCGCTGAAATAAATCAAAATCTACCATAGCGCGTCTTCTACAACAAGAAAAATCAACTGCGTGAGGAGTGGGCATTACAGAAAGAAATTCCAGGAATTCAAAAGAAAGCACAATGGAAAGGATTCAGAAGTCGAAGAAGCATTAGATCAATGGATTTCGATTGGGCATTACAGAAAGAAATTTCGGGAACATCCAAAAGAAAGCGTGATAAAAGAATCCAGAAGGTGAAGAAGCATTAGATCAATAGATTTCTATAGTAGATCCAGAAGTTGAAGAAGCATTAGATCAATGGATTTCTATAGTTAAGATACAAGTCGAAGAAGCATTAGATCAAATGGTTTTCTATAGTTAGCGGGCAAAAAAGCATTAGATCAATGGTTTTCTATAGTAAGCAGGCAAGGTGTGAGGAACATCCAAAAGAAAGCATGATGGAAAGGATTCAGAAGTCGAAGAAGGAAACATTCAAAAGAAAGCATGATGGAAAGGATCCAGAAGTCAAAGAAGCGCATTATATCAATGGATTTCTATAGTTAGCGGGCAAGGCATGAATATCAGCGGCTCAGTATTGAAGACGAAGTCAGAGGAGATCAGTAAAAAACTAATAATTAGCTACCTATTTTAATGATTTATTAAAATAGGTACCTAATTATTATTTTTTTACCTATTGTTTATATACCTACGAATTACATATTTTATTTTAGAATTTATTATTACTTCATTTAATTTGGTCAGCTGCTTAATTGGGACAAATGGATTGGCCCAACGTGTCCCAATTAAGCAGAATCCACTGTATTTGAAATTAAATAATTATCTGAATAAAATATATCTTTATTACATATAACTATATTTGTAAAACTCACTAAAGTCATGAAACAGCCACTAAAAAAAACATGTATCAGATATGACTCCCACTACAAATAACCTTTCATTTGCTTTGAATACTTGTATTGCCAATCAAAAATTTTTTGAAGTTGCCATCTGAAAATTTTTAATTTTTTTTTTCAAAGATATTTTGTAATTTATATAAATTACCATCAAAATTATTAACATGAATTCAAATTTCTATTATTTTATCATAAATAATAATAATAGTTCTGGAAGTTTTGTTAATTTTAGTTCTATTTTATTTAAATATGGCAACAGGAAGTTAGCAAGGCGGATGGACATCGATTATGCGTTATATTTTATTTTTCTCAAAATCTCTCTCAAAAGAATGGGGAACAGGAAAGGCCCATGGTATATCCGATTTTGCGGTATAAACAAGTGTTATATCTGGGGAGCGCTGTACTTTTACAGAATCAATCTGTCATGTAAATTTAGGGTTAGGTGTATAAACTAAGGGCTGCTCCTGCAGCTTTTGGCTGCTAACTGGGAAGATCTGTGCATTTCCTGGTTTTCTAGTCTGGAGATGGGGCAGTTGTTCTGAATGTCAGCAGATTAAGCTGCAGGAGTAATATGAGATTCACTTCATATATAAAATGTCTCTAAATGGACTAACCATCATATTGGAAGTAAAGTTTTTATTACTTACTAATTATTTGTTGCTTATTAATAAAAACTGAAAATAGCTGTCAAAAATTAAGGATTACCCTTGAAAAGGGCTATTTAAATAGAAATCATATATCATCTATAGCTAAAAGTGTCAGTTAAATTGACTAACATACATAGCATAAACTGTCATGATTAATACTAATTCATCAAAACAATAAATTTTTAATTTAAATATTATTTTATTATTATTTAATTATTTTTTTCAAAGAAATAAATAATGTAAAGTTAATAATTAAAATAAACCTAATAATAAAAAGTGTATTTTTAAAAGATGTCATGCTATTTATTGATAAAAATATCTATTTATTTTCCAATTTTTTGAACCATTAAAATAAAAATTTTTGGGATTTTGGTATTTTTATCTTTTGGATATGGTCTAAATGCTATCTCCATGCCAAATTTAAAGTTTATATATCCAGCAGTTAGGACTGGAAATTTCTATTACTGATGTTATCTAGCATATTTTATATACACAGGGTGAAGAAAAACTTTGTCACAAAATTTTTTGTACTGATAGGGGGCCTCGAAACAAGTTGAAAATGTCTAATGAACATATGATCTAAATGGCACTGTTTTTGAGTTATAACCCTTTAAAGTTAGCCAATCACCATTGAGTACACAAAATGTCACATTGCATCCTGTTGCCAAGATGCTTTGTTCTCCTATTTACTAATAGGTAATAAGAATGCGAGCATCATGATGCTTTGTGTACTCGATGGTGATTTGCTAGCTTTAAAGAATTATAACTTGAAAATGGTGCCATTTAGACCATATGTTCATTAGACATTTTCAACTTGTTTCGAGCCCCCTATCAATATACAAAATTTTACAACAAAGTTTTTCTTCACCCTGTATATATATCAACCAGTAATTATGAAAGTGGTCTATGCCTTTTCTGTTAATCAGTTCTGGCCTCTTCTATTTGATGGAATCACTCAATTTATCCAATTGGTGGCAGTACACTTCTGAATTAATTGTGGAATTGTCTGGTAGAAGCTCCAAAAAAACAATTCCCTTGAAATCCCACAGCATCACTTTTTTTTTATGAATATTGGCTTTCATAATGCTTTGAGCTAGCTCATCTCTTCTGCTCCATGATTGCTTATGTTCAATGTTGTTGTAAACAATCTATTTTCATTGCCAGTTATAATTTGCTTCAGAAATGGATCATTTTCTTCATGTTTGAGCAGCAAATCACAGATGTCAGTGCGACGGAGCAAATCTCTTTCTTTGAGAATGTATGGAACTCAAATATCAAGCTTTGAAACAAAGCTTGCAAAGTCAAATGGTTATGAACAGTCAAATTAGATAAATTCAATCTCGTAGCAGTTTGGCAGTTTGCTTCAACCAATATCTTTATTTTGTCTTCATCAGCTTCAACTGGCCTTTCAGAACATGGTGCATTTTAATATCAAAATTGTCAGAATGAAATTTTGGAAACCAGTTTTGGCACTGACATTATGTTAACACATCTCTTCATACACTTCACATGACTTTTTTCTTGCTTGAACAGCATTCTTACCTTATTGGTAATATAAAAGCAAAATATGCCAAAAATGCTCCTTTTTATTTTCCATTTTTGATATGACATGAAAAAAAGCAACTGCACAGAATCAAAAAAAAAGTTTTATAAATAAATCTTGAAATGTCAGCTATCAAAATATATAATGACAATATGGTTTAGAATGAAGTTGGCTGGTTAAAAATACAACTAATGGCACTCATGAGGAAAAACGATATTATTTTCCAAACAATCCAATATATATACATATTTATTTTATAAATAATTAACATTAATCTAATAATTGCTACAAAAATTTCTCCTTTATAAATATAAGAATTATTTTATTTTATTTTTTCAGAAAAGAACTATTGTGATATAGATATGCTATTCATTGCTCACAAATTTGATATTTCTAGAATGAAAAGCAATGATGAAAGAATATTTATCATTCTGGAGATTAAAATGAAGTAAGAATTCATTTTTAATGTTTTAAAATTCAATGGTTATAATTTTTTAAAGAGAATATTTTCTGATATTTGATATAATATTAACAGACCATTATAGAATTGAGTTCTCAATCAGTAAATTTATCATCAGTTGGTAAAAATAATATTTGAAAAAAAAAGAATGAAATCTTATATTTAAGTTTTATACTATGGATCTATCTAATATAGATTTTGATAAGGGGGGAAACTTATAATAAAGTAATTTGCATTTATTGCTATAAACCAGGGCTACCCAACCTTCTTATGACCATGAGCTACTTTTTTCACCAGAGCGATATAGTGATCTACCGATATCCAGAGAATAAAAGTACAAAAATAGCAATGTCATCTATATAATTCAAAATTTATTAAGTAAAATAAACAGTTCTTCAAAACATGAAAATATGAAAATAACTACGAATACATGGGTATAAAACAAAACTTTTAATGCGATATTTAGCATTGTGTAGATTTTGCAATTGGTTCAAAATTTGGATTATATGACGAAAGAGATAAGCTTAAAATTTTTACCAACATATTTTGTGGCAAATGTAAGTTCGATTTTAAATCTGAATTTTTGCTCTGCGTATTTCGGATATTAATTTTCATAATTGGAGAGCATTGTTCTAAAATGTCTTTCGATATTTCCCGTTTTTGGAATAGCGACAACTGCATACACATTACATAAGATGATTTGCATTAACCATGGAAAAAGAAATCTTGTTCCCATTTATATGGTAATTATAAGTTTTAATTTTCTTTTCTATGCTCATAATTATGCTTAAAAGAAAAAAATTTAAATAATTGAAGAAGTTTATTTTTTAATAAATTTTATGATTTATTGTTTTTGATATATTATTATTATCTACTGATTGATCTGATCCACTATTACTTAATAAATGATAAAAGACACAAAGAACAAAAACACTAGGAATAACCTCACTTTTCTTATTTCAACAAGAACACTACAGACCACCTTTACTACATATTGTAAAGTGGAGATTTAACAAGCGAGTTGATTGGAGGATGGTCGGAGGCTTGCGATCAATTAAAAAGCTTGTCGAGATCAACTGGTAGCTCGCGATTGACTGGTTGGGCAGCCCTACTATAAACATACAGTTCAACATACTATAATGCATATTTTATAATGATATTTTTCATTTAGTATTTTAAAATATTCAAAGTTTAATTTCTTATTTCCAGTTTAGCATGATTGAGTGATAATAGTTTGTTAAAAATAATACCATATTCAATTAAAATAAAAATCATTCATTATTATTATTTGGGTTTGGAAAATTTCTTACACATGATAATGTTTGAAAAGTTATTGTATATATCCAAGGCTATATATTAGTGAATTTAACAGAATTTATAGGAAAATTATTGGGTATCAATAAATTTTGAGTTAGAAACTAATTTAGTTTTAAATAAAATTTGCAAATTCATTATGTTTATAATAATAGGAATATCTATAATCATATTGAGATGTCATCTTTGTAAGAAAACTTTCTTTTTTCTAAAGAAAAAGACAGAAAGTAATAATAAAAATGTTTTATAAATTTTATATGACAAAGATTGAATCTAATTTTGAATTGCTTTGGCACTTGATATTAAAACAAATTTTGATAAATATACATTTAATTTAGAATTTGGTAAGATGAATTTATCTTTGAAATTATTAATTATTTAAATTTTATATTATTACCATTTTAATATTATATATTAAAGAATATATGTTGTTTATATGTAAAACAATTATTTTGAAATATCATAGAAAAATTTTTAATTAATTTATGAAATTTTATTAAAATTAGATTTTTTGCAGGTTAAATAGAGACTACAGTAAAGGTGCTCTTCCAAGTTGGATTGTTACAAATTTAAAATTAAATATAAAAACACTTGATCTGTTATCTTCTTGATTAATGTTGGTTATTTATATAATAAATTCATTATAAATATATTAATTACATTTTTTTTAAGTTAAATTCAATTTCATAGTTTACTAATTCTATTGTTTTCTACTATAATAACAATTTAGAACATCATTATTACACATTAACAACAAATTACTTAATCATATATGTTTAGAATTTGTTATTATTGACATTATCATTAATAATGTCAATAATGAACATTGAGCCTGAGGTTCCTGGCCTATTGATCCCATTGTCCACAAGTTGGCTGACTCCTCTGCAGAGTTAAGCAGCTTATGAAAGGCTTGTTGACAAAAAAAATCATCACTCCCCAATCATTGGGTCATCAGCTGGCTTCATGGTAAAGCATTCACTGGCCACTTGGAGGACTGTGTTCAGTTCTGGGTCCTATACTTCCAGTTTTTCAGGAGTGCTGGCCTTGGCCCATTGAATCCCATCCTGTAATTTTCCCCATCTTTCAATTTTCCATGGTTGATCCCACCATGGATGTTGGACATCTTTTAGTAGGTTCTAAGTTCTTGCCACAAGATAAAATATATCCCATTAATGATATGGCTGCTTAATTAACCTTGCTTAAACTAATCATTGAAATAAGAGTAAATCATTCCCACCACCAAATCATGGTGAGACCTGAAAGCTGATTCAAACTGTGGTTGAGGGCTTCTTGTGATGAATATAAAATAGGACGGAAAGCAAAATAAAATGAGAAATGAAGACCATAGTGGTGTCAGCCAGATCTAGATCCACCAAATAAGTTTTCTAAGATGTGGTAGAAAATCAAAGTATTTCAACTAAATCAATCTGGTTGACTTTAGTTAACGCCAGATATGCTATCCATAATAGGCTGGCTGGAAAATAAACAATTTTGGCCAGATAGCCATGTGAAAAGTACTCATATGCTGTATGTATTTCCAGCTTTGAAGATTCAAGTTCAATTTTTTTCAAGGGATCCAGCCCTAACTCATTGAATTTCATCCTTCATTTAAAATTGATTCTACCTTAGATATGGATGACTTATGATGGGTACTGGAATGGTTCCGTCGTTTGATATCCAATAGGAGCAAGTAAAAGTTGGATATCGACGGTCTAATCTATGAATTCTAAAATGTTTATCTGATAAATACGGGTAGTTCTCAGTTTACGAGTTTCTGATTTATGAGATCGAATTTGCAAGTTTTTCCAAATATGAAGTATCAAAAATATCGAAAATATGAATATTAATTGCAATAAATTTAAGCATTCGCAAAAAAGGCATTTAAACTCACATACATAATTATGCACTACAGTACAATCAACGGAGTAGCTGAAAACTGAGAGGTCCCCTCTTTTTAATTTATTTCAAACGCTATCTAAACTCTGTAACACAGGGCGTCGACGTACACTTATAATAAATGTCGGCGTAAAAATAATTTGCTTAAATGTAAACGATCAAAACCCTGTAACTCTAGGTGTCAACGTTTATTTATAAAGACGTCGACGTAAAAAAAGCCTAACGCAAACTAATTTATTAATACGTGAAACTATATACAGGTGAAAATAATTTTATTATATATACAAATTGTAAAACTTTTAAACAGATCTACATTGATTTAAATGAAAGTAATTTTATTTGGACAAATTAAGCAACAATTAAATACATCAGAAGATATTTAAGTTTACATGCTGTTACGAAATCGTTCCGAATGTTTGGCATTTTTATTTGCAATTTTTTAGCTCTCGCATTCTATGGATAACATAGCTAAACCTGCTAATCATACTTGCGTCATTGTGCTACGTAAATAATTTTTAATCATTTTTAGTTTAGAAAAAGATCGTTCTGTTTCTAGTAAATCTAATATTTTTTCTTTGGTCGAGTTGTGTAAAATTTTAAAATCATCATTACATTCTAACAAATGAAACTCATAATTTGATTTACTTGTTCTATGTATAAGATTTTAAGCTTGTGTCGTATAGATGTATACAGCTTAGTTTGTGGTAGCTTGCCACTTTCGAGAGAACTGCATTAGACGTATTGTAGCACTTTAATCAAACAATCACTGCATCCGGTAACATAAAAAAATGTATGTGAAAACAATACATAAATTGTAAATTAGCGGCTAACTAAATTTTAGAGTTCCAGCTAACGAACGCCGAGGCCCTGCGTTAAATAGGTTTAACTGTTCAGCGTTAAAATCGAGGTTATTGGGGATTGATTGATTGGGTTTTAGAGGTTTTTTCTTCAGGATGAGTTGGGGCCCCCCGAGTCGCGAGGTCTGCTGACCGTCAGCTGCGCCACTGAGTACAATTGATTTTATAACAAATTCCGTCGTCTGCTTGAAAATCGAAAAATAAAATTGGCGGCCGAAAAACAGAAGTAGCGCCCCTCTGGTTTTATCGGCATATTATGTAAATAACCAGCAAATAGCTTTTATTTCCGGATTGTGATTTAATGCACATGTATTACTAAGGCATCTTAGTACTGTTATTTGTCAATAAAAATGAAGAATCAAACATTTTTTAATATTAATATGACAGAAATAATTTCTTTATTATTATTATTTTCTTGATTTGAATTGTTAAAGGCTACATTTTCATATATTTAGATAAATCATTGTTTAAATCAGCGCTTCTCAAACTATGGGTCGCGACCCCATTTGGGGTCGCAAAAATTAAACTCAAACACTTGAATTTCAGTTTATAGTCTATGTAATTTCACAAACGCCCAATATTTAATGTATGACAACATATGAAGCTGTGGTTGGTTGATTGTGTTCATCTTAACAAGTGTGTAAATGACTTATATACTTGTACGTTTTATTTCATATTTAATATATGTGTATAAATGATTTATGTATTTGTATGTTTTATTTCATATTTAATACCAGGTCGCGAAAAATGGGGTCATGAATGAAAAAAGTTTGAGAAGCGCTAGTTTAAATCATATACTATTGATTTTGTTGACCTTAATTTTATTGTGATCAAATTGCATTGGTGAGAACAAAACTTCTGGTTTTAACATTGTTTATGGGAAATTGATTCTTAGTTTACGAGTTCGTACTTAACAGGTACGAGTTCGGTTCAGAAACGAATTAGTTTGTTAAGGCGGGAATTACCCGTTCTCGCTTCTCATTGGTTGAAAACGAAAGGAAAACTCTTAAGTATAAATATTATATTCTTATTAATAATTAGTTGTACAACTATCCTGAGGCAGAAGAGGCAATTCTGTCTCTGGTTTAAATAGTTTTGGCAGAACAGTTTTATTTTCTTTCATTCTTTACATTAATGAACGGAATTGTAATTTGTAGAGACCCCGGGAGGGACGACTACGATTCCACTTGTTCCGGATGTTCGAGGTGGAGTCCTTACGGGCTTTAATTCGAGTCCTATAAGGGCCATGGAAACATGGCATTATAGGACTCGAATTAAAGTAGCGAGACTTTTATATTGCCAGTTTTTATATGGGTGTCCCCTCTAGTTGTGCCTGCCGGTAGGTAACATGTGGTTCCCGCAGGTAAGGATGGGAGAATATCTGGTGACGCACGTCAATGATTGAGACGGTTCATTTTAAAACTTAAAAAATACGTTTATTTGTTACCGTTACATCTCGCGTAAGAGAGATTTATTTACATAATTGTATAAACCAGTGGTTCGCAACCTTTTTTTTCCCGGGCCGCATACATTTGGTTGCTACATTAAGCGGGCCGCAACATGCTATATAGCAGTCGGCAAGAGTTGGTGTCAAAAACAAAAACTGGCTCATGTGGAAAAAACTCTGACTTCTAAAAAATCGCCTACAAGAAAGTCTTGACTTCTCAATTCGTGAATGCCATAGGTCAGTGTTTTCTAAACTGACAAATGACCTGTAAAATTTTATGAGTGCATTAGGAAGGACCTAGCAAATTAAGAAAATTCTAATTTTTCCAGATTAAAAAAAATTATCAGAATTTTTATTATTTTTTGTATGTGGGAAAAGAATTTTCCGCGCTTTCATTAAATTCATGACTGTGCGTTCTGGGCCGCACGAAATAGCTTGGCGGGCCGCAGGTTGAGAATGGCTGGTATAGATCATTGATAGCGATACCTTTTCAACGAACTGAAGAAAATGTTCATGAATGATTGGGTTAGCCTTGTAACAATCAAATCTCTTCGATGCTATCCATTCTTTTGCCTGTTTTCCAGCTACGTAGTACTAGTAGTTAGGCATGCAATACATCTAGGAGAAACTGGTGATACGGGCACAATTTACTTTATCACGTCTTTCCTTGATTTTCTTTTCAAAAAATAAAGTTCGGCAATTTCTTTCTTGATTATCCCTTTCTTGTGAACTGAATTTCTCTGGAATCGGAATTTAACTGCGTTTTTCGAGTTGAATTTCTATTCTTTCCTCCCCGGAGTCGAGATTTCAACTCCTCAATCTCTACATTATATTCCGCAAGCACCTTTCACCTGATAGTTTTCCCTTTCACTTTAGCGTTGTCACATTCATGGATCTGGGCTTTTGTTTAACTGGCGACTGGCTCTCATTACTAGACTTTGGAGGTTAACTTATCTTGTTCTATTCACTAATTCATCCGATGCTTACATTACTATGGAAACATGAGGCATATTTATTAGTTCAAAATGTAAGATCACTCTTGTTTGGATGTTTTTAACCCGTTACAATATTTTCATCATTTTGATGGAGGAGGAAAAAAATAGAAGAAAACGAGGAAGATAAATTCCTTCACATTAGCGTGATATGGATTCCCACAAATGCTATAAGTTAGATGTGATTTTTATTTCAGAATTATATAAAAATCAACGGTCTCATGAATAATTAGGGTCGGATAGTGGCTCATGTGGTAAAGCAGGTGCTTTAGAGCAGGGATGCACAGACTTGTTAAGATCAAGGGCAGATAGATTCACTGTGACTTATAGGAGGGCCACCAAAAAAATCATGAAAGTTATATATACCATATCATATATGTTTATTAATTGCATGTTACAAAGAAACATAAAAGTAAACAAATAATTTTTAATTAGATGCGTAGCATTGCTTTGATTTAATAATTTTATGTTAGGTTCAACATTTGTAGTAGCCAAATACAAAAAATTGAGGCGGCCGATGGCCAAGTGGTAACGCGTTGCATACCACACAAGAGGACCGGCGTTCGCTTCCCGGGTCCGACATCTCCTAGAAAGTTTTTCGGCGGTTTCAGACCCAGCATGGTGATCCCTGTCTTTCACCAACCGGCCCCCATCCATGGGTGTGGGTGCAGCCCATGGTTGGAACTAGCCCTGCCGTTTAGTAATCTCAGTGATTGGAAAGGGACGTAAAAGAAAGAAAAAAAATAATAAAATTGATTCTAAATTTCCATTAGTTAAGTGGCAGTGCTACCTTGTAAGTACAATTTTTTAAATTATTTATTTCACACACAAACATAATAAAAATAAAAAAATTTTATTATTATAAATATTATTATTTTTTCTTATTGTTTAAAAACATTATCATCGAATCACTGTAAAAATAATTTCACATTAGAAAAAATATTATTTGAAAATTGTGTCAAAAGTACACATTTCGTTGATGAGGCGGACCGCCAACAAATCATCGGTGGACTGTAAACAAGCCTTAACCTTTTCCAAGTTGTCCACAGACGATAATGGAAACTTGGATCAAATATTGAATTTTTTATTGAGGCATTTAAAGATTACTCTTACCTCTACAGCGGCTATAAATAAACATGGAGCCGCAGTCTGTGCATCGCTGCTTTAGAGGATCCGGATCTACACTCAGTTTTTTTAGAAGTCGGAACTCAACCGTTAAATTCTCATCATGAAATATTTTTTTAATCAACAATCACGCCACTTTTCACTCAATTTTGTTTTATTATTTTTATGCCCTCTTCCAATCACAGATTATTAAAGGCGAGGCTAATTCCACCAAGGGCTGCACTCATACCTGTGGAGAGGCCGGGGATGGCCGAATTCCATGATAAATATTTCCAAGGGATGAAACCCGAGATTCGAACCTTTGTCCTCCAGGATGGAAAGCCAAAGTGTTTACACGCGGCCAATCCGGCCGACTCATCACGGGTGTTGGCCCTATGATAGATATTGAAAGTAGCCGCTGTCAAACGTATAAACTAATAAGATTCGGCGACTTAATGAAATTAATGTCGGCCAGATGGCCTCGTGGTAAAGCTGTGGCTTACCACCCTGGAGGATCCGGCTTCAAATCTGGGTCCCACACCTCCACTTTTTCAGGAGGGGTCCGTGTCCAGCCCGTTGAACCCCATCCTTCAACCATCCAGTAGACCCCTCATGGGTGTTGGCCAACCTGTGATGGGCTGTATAAGTGGCCCCGCCAGATACAGAATATCCCATTAGGCTATGACTGCTTACCCTAACATTAATAAAATTAACCTGAATAATCAAATGGCAGTTATTGGGTAAATGATTGGTGATCCAATAACTGTGAACAGAATTTGAACAAGGAATCCTTTCCTAAAAAATCTTTTGTATTATGTAAGAAAGAAAGGTTAATGTGAGGACTAAGTTCGCCTATTTTCTCCATGGCCAAAAAACTGAATTTTCTTCACCATATTAATTTTGTTTGGTATATAGCCGTATCATTATTGGAAGCCTGTATTATTATTTGAGTTTATTTTTTTTGTTTCTTTTTATCATTTTCTGATCAATGTTTATTTTCTGCACTAAATTATTGTTGTTGCGAACATTTTTTTACTAATGCGAAGTATGTTCGAATTCAGGCTATACGAATTTTGTCATTCGATCGTTTTGAAATATTGAGTATCTGATATTTCACAAACTTTGGAATGTTCAAACTCCATATAAATATTTATATTTTAGCATAATTGTTTATTATATATTTCGCAATCGTTAATTCACTTTAAGACATATTTGTTGAGTTTCTTAGACAGGTACTGTTTGTAATTTTATTCATCTTATACAAATATTTGCTCTTCAAAGTCATTCTTATGGTTATTTAAATTAAGTGTATATTCATAATTATCATTTATTCAATGCCTTAAAATATGAAAATTTTACGACTCATTATCAATCTTTCTTAGATTGATGATATAATTTTTAAGAAAATATTATATTCAATGATCTTGTCTTAAAAGTTCTGTGATTTTACTATATAAGAAAAAATCGTATCATATCAGATTTTCTGAAATAATAATAATAATTATTATTATTCAGTTCTCTTTATTATATTAAAATGTAAATTATTTCAAAAGTTAACATAAAGATTTGAATATTATCTAAAAAATAATTTTTCTATTTTTATAAAAAATAATAATTTTTTAAAGAAATTTTTAAAGTATTATTTAAACCTGATAGCAAATGCACTCAGGTTTGCGATTTGCTAAAACAACGCCATACAGAGCAAGGAAGATATTGGGTGCATTCAGTGAATACGGATCCAATAATCAAAACCCCAACAGATCGTGGAACGTTGCCTCGTAGTTATTGAACGTTAGGTTTCAGAACAGGTCACTACAATATGGTTAACAACGTGAAGTTAGCTGACAAGTGAGTTAGTAAACGAAATATGCGATGATGAACCTTTTTCGTTGATTTTCGATGAAAATAATTCAAAACAAAACATACAAAAAATTACTCTTAATTATTAATGATGTAAATAAAAATAATGACACAGCAAATCGTATTAAGAATTATGTACTGTATGTAGTGTCATCCCAATGTGATTTTAAATTCATTAAAAAATTATATTTTCGTAAGACCAACTTTTCAAGTAAGTAATTTTGTTTTCAAAAAATAGATACTTTAATACGTTCTCTTAATACATAATATAATACAGCGATTAAATCTTATCATCAATTTAATGTTAAAAACTTGATCTTTTCCAGGTTGTGGCAGAATGGTTACAGTCAAAATTGAAGAACAATGACTTTATTCCTATAAAATTTAAACTTTATGCTGTGCTATGGATATTAGGTAATTTACTTATTGCAATTTTTAATTCATTATAATATACAGGATATAGTTTTTATAATAATCTTTTTTATTTTGCCTTTTCAGGAAATCAAGAATCATTTTTTGGAGTGAGTGACAGATTCAGGAACTGCACATTATATATTTTCAGAAATATGTGAATTGTTAATCAAGCATAACATGAAATTATTATATGACTTATGTTGCAGAAATGCAACAATATATAAAGAAAAATGAGGCAATTGATGGCTATTATATTGCTATAAAACAATCTTTAAAAGATGCTGGCTATTTCTATAATAGAAAATCATTTTATTTTGTAGTATTACAAGCTGTTTGCATGAAAAAATGGTTTTTATAGACATATGTGGGCAGCCCTGGAAGAATACATGATGCAAGAAATCTAGGAAATCAGGCATACAAAATAAATAAGCTCTCAAACAGCACAAGACATGCATATTTTAGGAGATTATATATATCCTTTATAGCTGTGTTTACTGACATCATATAGAGACAATGACCATTTGACAGAGTCCCAGAAATAATATTATATGAAACATAGCTCAGCCAGAAAGAGCATTTTCACTTTTGAAGGAAAGGTTTAGAATAATAAAATTCCTAGATATGTCATTGGAAAATTAATTTGTGTTGTCATTATGGCTACTTGTGTTTTACATAACAATATTGTAAGATGAAATTACAAAATTATGAAGAATTTGATAACTTTGACTAAGAAGGAAATTCTGAAAATAAAAGTGAAAATTACAGAATAACTGATACTATTTTTAAACAAAATTTTATTGTTGAAAATTTGTAATTTTTTAACATTTTTGTGAGTTTCTAAAACTAATCAAATATTTTGTGGTATAGTATAAAGTAAAATTGTCATTTTAAATTTTATAAGTTTTTTAATGTGTATATTACAATATAGGTTTTCTTGGTTAGTGGATTTTTAATTCATAAAATGAAATTAGGTTATATGTTTCCATAAATGAAACAAATTGAATTCTTTTACTACTGTATTTTTTGAATAAAATATAAATGACAACATATAAATGATATACATTTTTTTAGCCACTTAATGCCTGAATTTTGATATTAAGTTTAAAAAAAAATTGAAAAAGGTATTTTTTTACTCTTAATTTGTGTAGAAATCATACTAGATAATTGTTATTTGATTATGTGAGATATTTTTTATTTTGTGGGTTTGTATCAAATAAGTAACATTAGGCAATACTTCAAAAGAAAAAAGTCAGCACTTTCTGATAATTTGCAAAATAAATTATAGAGGACACTATTATTCAGGTATTTCATTTGTTTATTGTGTCATATGTAATACATACCAGTCAATTGGTAGAAAAAATAAATATATTAATAATAATACGGGGTTAAAGGGTTTGTATCGTATATGATACTGTAGACGTTAAGTGGTTAAATAAATTAAAAATAATATATATAATGATATTAAGTGGTTAAAACACTATGAAATTTATTGTGAAATATATTTAATATATATTTGAACTGAATTATCCAAATGAATTCCAAGAACAAAATCAGTTTATTTTGAATAAATATATTTATTGCCAATTAATGAAAAGTATTAAGATTTTATTTAACTTATTTATAATTTGTGTTTATGTAATGCAAGAAAAAATGATTTATTATGCATTTTTTTGAATATTTCTTGTCTGTCATTCCTCAATTTTTCAAGCAATTCACTTATTCAAGGAGGTTTTTTTATCTTTTCTTAAATTTTGTTTACATTTGGTTCCACATTTTCACAGTCTGATTCATTGTTGTTTTCTTATATTGATTGTTTGTTTGTTGATAAGTTTGACAGACCAATGATTGAGCTCAAAAATCTGCCCCACCAGAAAGTAAGTTATCCATTTGTTGGAAAAATTCCCTATATTTATTTGCTTCCAGATCTATTGTTGTTATATTTTATGTTAACATGTTTTTACCAAGGTTCTCCATTTTGTGTCAGGTTAAATTATAGCTTTCAATTATGTTCATTTTTTTTACTATTTTCCTCCAAATTTTTTTTTTAAATTTGTCTTCATTCTTTTTGAATATATATTCATTCTCTTTGTGTATATAAGACACAAAGAGAATGAATGTAAACATTTTGCTTGTCCAATTTGTGTTCTTGTCAGAATCTAAGTTCAATAAAATCAAAAATATTTAACACCAAATAATTATATCTGTGGGTCGGAGGTATAGGACACTATGTCACATTTACTACATTTTACAGAAGAGCAGTTTGAGTTTGTTTTACGTTGTTCTCCCTTATGGACTTGGTGTTATTTAAAAGCACCATAGTGTAACTCCACCAATTATTGATGTAGGACATAGTGTTGTATACCTGTGTAGAGAACGAGAAACCCATATGATTATGCCAATAATCTCATTTTGGCCAAAAATGGACATAGTGCCCTATACCTTTTATTTTATTTTAGATAAGCATTAATTTAGTATTTTGTATTTTATTAATTTATGTATAAATGAAACTACTATTTGTTTACATAACAATATTGCAGCATGAAATTACAAAATGTGGAGGACAAAATTATGATCAACTAAATTTGTACAATAATAAAAAGCCATAAAAATAAAATTATTAATTATTTAATTCGCAATAATATATTAAGCATATAGATCAAAAAATCATTTCAAATCTGAAAGAAATAACAGGTATATCCAGTGTGATTGTATTATATATTTTATTTAGGTTTGAGTTGTTATATAAATTTTTAAACTAACTATTATAACAGTAAAGCAATAAGAAAAACAAGTTCATAAAATATCAAATCTTGCTTATTACTATATAAAAAAGAAAAACTAACTATTGAAATTCTCATTAACTTAATATCTTTAGTGTCTTTTATTGCTGTATTCTTAAATTAATATTTGCTATTTCGCCATTAAATCTTTTCTAATGCAAACAACTTTTATTATTAACACTAATTTTGATTTGTTTTTTACAAATGAAATAATCATAAAGTTTTAAATTATAAAACTTACTATTTAATTTTCTTTTATATTCATCTCTAGTAAACTCTCATAAAATTGTTTTGCAAAATAATTGAAATATTTTTTAAAGTTTTAATATACAGTATAATGGTGCAATTTTATATTAGCGCCATATGAAAGAAAATAATATCAATCGAAAGATCACAAGTACAGAAAATTGTACAAAAAGACTGCCCTTCTATCTGGTGCAGGCGTCAAGAAAATGAAGAATGTGAAGAAAACTATTATTTCATCATTCATTTTCTCGATGCATGATGAAATTATAGTAATTCTCCACATGCACACAATTTCCTTGGTGGTACTTAAACCAGTACGCACCGCCATTTTGAAAATTTGTCTTGAAAGTCGAGATAGTTTTGAAATGAATCTTCCTGATGAAATTATGGTAATTCTCCACATGCACACAATTTCCTTGGTGGTACTTAAACCGGTACGCACCGCCATTTTGAAAATTTGTCTTGAAAGTCGAGATAGTTTTGAAATGAATCTTTAATACAATGAAATTGCCGATTCATATTTTTAATCATCAGTCGCTGGTAAATGGGAAGGCAAATCTTCAATACTTTAATTTCACTTTTTGGAAAAAGCTATACATTAGAAAATTAAAGATTTGCTTCCACAGACTGATGATTATAACACAATTCGATAATTCCTTTATGTTAAAGTTTCATTCCAAAATTATCCTGGCTTTCAAGACAAGTTTTCAAAATGGCAACTTATCCTGGTATAGGAAGTATTAGATCCTTATTATTTCCTCCTATGTGAAGAAAACTATTATTTCATCATTCATTTTCTCGATACCTGCACCAGATAGAAGTGCAGTTCTTTTGGAAAGTTTTCTCTAGTTGTGATTTTTCGATCGGTACTGTTTTCATTCATATGATGGCAATTTAAAGTTGTACAAAAAAATTAAATTAAAAAAAATATATATACATTTTTAAAACTGCATTATAAATAAAACATTACTACAGTTATCCTCTTATAGTCAACTATGTGAAGAAAACTATTATTTCATCATTCATTTTCTCGATGCCTGCACCAAATAGAAGTGCAGTTCTTTTGGAAAGTTTTCTCTAGTTGTGATTTTTCGATCGGTACTGTTTTCATTCATATGATGGCAATTTAAAGTTGTACAAAAAAATTCAATTAAAAAAAAATATACATTTTTAAAACTGCATTATAAATAAAACATTACTACAGTTATCCTCTTATAGTAATTCATAAAATTTTTGTGAAACTTGGGTAATTATTTTTTATCGTCGTTAACAAATGTTATGATTACATATAAGCTAGCTTTCAACAAAGGGCGCTGCCATTTTGAAAACGTTTATGGATCTCACTTTTGTACCGAGTGAGAACTTATGGATCCGGTTTGCCACTTATCGTTCAGTAACACAGTTCCATGACGTCTGTGGATCAGGCGTACACTGAACGCACCCATTGTGATTTTTCAATGGCCATGAAGTTCCTCTCTGTTTCAAATGTTTGTGTTGGTCGATCGTCTCTTAAGTGGTTGTTTTCATCCGTTCTTTCAGATATGTGTTTAGGAAAGGAATTCCAGAAAATGGAAGGTATACGTCACATCTCGACAATATTTGAGAATGAAGAAAAGTCGCGATTTGATCCAAAAACAGCTTTAATACTGACTAAATTTTCGAGATACGAATTTGAAAAGCGTCGTCATCCAAATCTATCCGAAGATGAACTTGTCCAAAATGTAAGTTATTTTTAACTTGAATAATTTAATCGTATTAAACGCTTTTTATATAGCGTGCGACAATCTCCTACAAGTAATAAAAACTCCTTTATCAATAACATATTAACTTACAGAATTGATTACAAGAATTGTTTTGCAATATTTTTGATAGATAGGAATAATTTAAACTTATCTATGTTAAAGATATTATGTTGCTTATTTTATATATGAATAATAAAGATTACTAGATTCAGAATGCTTTGAAATTACTGAAACTAGTCATACGCCAAATAATTTTTTTGTATGTAGTTATCCATCCTTGGTAGTTATAAACTATCATTAATCATAATAATGATTTAAATTTTAACAATATAAAATTGTATTGACTTTTAATCTATAAAAATCAAAATAAATCAATATGATATAAATTTTAGTAAGTGAAAGTTTTTAGTGTAAATAATAGATGAAATGAAAAAAATTAAAGGCAGATTATGAAATATGATTTAAGTTTTTATCATATGATGGCAGACATATTCCAAATTAAAAAAAAATATTGTAAATTTTCATATTTTTGCAAACCTAACTACTATCATTTCAATTATTTCTATTTTGTTCTTTTGAAATAGTTCAGTTCTACTAAACAGAATTATGAAATTTATTTCTGAAGTATATTGATAAGAGGAATTGTTGAAATTGAATTTTGGATAAAATCTGATAAAAAATGACATTTTATCAAGTCGTTTTTGGATTTTATAATTGATAATTTCTAGAAATTTTATTAAAATATATTTAAATATGTTTAGTAAGGTGGTGATTTATATTTATTTTTAAAGTTATATTATATGCCATATGAATATATAAGTTTGTATGCTTTAAAATAAAAATTGTACTATTAATGATATTTTAAATAACACTACAAAATTCTATGAAAAGTATTTTACATAAGTCATCTAAGAAATTTATATGTAGACTTTTGTAAAGGATTTGTCTATAATTGCAATTATTACTATAATTCAAAATACTTTCATCATTTTTTTACTGTAATTATGGCCTAATGATACATTATTGAAATTTTGGCCATAATTATAATTATAATAGTAATTGTAATGGTAATTATGGTAATTGTAATATGAATATAGTTTATTAATGAAAGTATCTATGAAAATTTTCAATTATGCTTACTTTCTCTGATGCCAGGATTGATCATTTTTCTTTGAAATTCCAATAATTTTTGTAAAAACATAAAGAAAAATAATAATTCAACTGTTTTATTGTATTTTCAAATTACCAATATTTACTCTGTTTCAGTTAAATAGGATCAGTTAGTATTTGATTTTGCAAATTGAGGAGTCTTATTCAAAAATTGTAGTATATAAACAAATTTTTATGTTAAAATACTTTTAATATTACAATTTTTCAATATTGCTTTCATTTTAAAAATGAATTAATCAGTGATAAAATTTGTTCTTGTATTAAACTGAACCGATCTAATAAGAATTTAATATTTCATTTATTGAATCTCTTCCTTTCTCTTAAGCTATTATTTGTCTTAGCATATTAAATATTGTATGGATTGTAGACATATCTGTAAAAGAAAAATTTTTAAATCTTTATATTGAATTCATTGTTTTTAATTTTAGGATTCAATCTCATTTACATTATTTGTAATAACTGTTTTGATTTTTAATTTATATGTATTTGACAGTTTGTAAAACTTTGTTAATTTGTTTTTTCTATATTAGCTTACCTACATTCTAGATTGGCAAGGGGTAATGAGAGCCTGAAGAATATTTTTGGAGCAGGAATATGCCTGATATCTGAATAAAGTTTTGCAACAATCTTTCCCTCAACCTAGAGTAATGATGGGCAAACTACATACACTTGTGGTTCAAAATACATACACTTGTAGTTCGTCCACAAGTATAAGATTTTTTAAAAATTTTACCACAAAAATGTTAAATTACATAAACAAGCAACATAATTATTTAATTAAATTTAGATTTTGTGCGCTAAAACACCCTCTTTTAAAATCTAGAATGTGCCCCACTCAACTTTCCGATATTTTTGAATATATAATCATATTTGTAATAAGTTGAGGTTTCAAGTTTTTTCTTTGATTATAATTTATACTATGATATCATTATTTGTGAAGTTCAGGTCTAGCAATGTTATGTAGTATAGTTAATTAATCTGATCCATTGATCCATTTTACAATTATTATTAATAAATAATCATGCCAATCAATTTTTAATATTAAGTTTAATAACTTAAACAAAATTAGAACATAATACTTCATCAGGAATCCATTTAAAATGGGTATAGCTAACCATTTAAACTAAAAGCTACTTCAGACTTTAAATATTTGATCACAGGCTATATCTGACTAGGGATTTCTAGTAACACTGTAATAAATATATTTACTTGACAAAGGAATGTTGAGATTTTAATTCTTAAAACTTGCATACAATTGCAATAAAACTTTTTTTAATTAATTCAAAATTGACTTTAGGAGATTTTTGATAAATTTTAAAATTTATCAAAAAACTCCTGAAATCAATTATATATATACATACATGCATACATATGCACATTAGAAGCTCTGTTCCTGTTGCCTTCCAGAGACTTTCTTTCTGGGCCCTATTCTTTAGATCAGGGCTGTCCAACCCATGGCTTAGCACTGTAATGAATGCAGCCCAATATAAAATTGTAAACTTTCTTAAAACATTCAGATTTTTATGTGCTTAATGAAGTTAATGAAGTTTTTATTATTTAAATACTTATTTCCATTTTCTAAAACATTCTAATTCAAATACCTACTTCCTACATTTCCAATTTTCATTTTCTAAAATATTTCTTATTTCAGTAATTAAAACTTCTTGACCTGCTCAATGATTTAAAAAAATAGTCTGAACAAAAAGAAATCAAAAATTATTATACTATAACATTTTTACTTATTTGTAATGGTGGATATCAAATATTATACATCATTTATTAACTTTTTTGTTTAACAACTATTGTCAGAATTAGTATATTTTATGTGTGATCTGAGACAATTTTTTTCTGCAAATGTGGCCCAAGGAAGCCAAAAGATTGGACATCCCTGCTTTAGATGAAGCTGTATTCCAGACATTAGCTTTTAATCTATATTTTATTCTTTAGTATTTTTAATTGCAGAAACAGAATAATTTAAACATAATAATATTAAAATGTAATTTTAAAAGGATAGAACTATTTAAACATACCATCAGTGACAAAAAGTTTAAATTTTGCTTTTGGATATGGCATAAAAGCTACTTGTATGTCAAATTTGGAATTAAGAACTTCATTAATTAAAGCTGGGAATTTCTGTTATTCATTTCCTTGTTCTATTGAGCTTATGCATACCAGTATATATTAAAATATACATACAATCAGAAATTTAAAAGATACAAGTGTTCATCATGTTAGAGCATCTGAATAATGAATTTTCATATATACAAACATACTATTTTTATTTTAAAATTTTAAAAATTATACACAAATTTTAAACATTAAATAACGAAACAGTTTACAAACAAATTAAATTATAAAATTACTTAAGTAATTATTTAATATGTTACTGCATTATTTCAAGATAGTTGAGTTTCCACTTTATAATCTTTGAAAAAAGGCATTTATATTGATATGTGATATTTATATTCAAATCTCTGAAATAAGAAACTTTTAATTGGTCCCATTAACAACATATTTCACAATACAATGTATTCATTATAAGAGAATATTTTACTGATTGGGTACTGATTGGATAATCCCTCTTCAGTTAGAAAGATTATATCTGAAAGTGCTTTTATATTTTATTAAAGATAAATTTATTTTCTGTTGTTTGATCCTAATAAGTAAATTTTTCAATGATTTATGTTTGTAATGTAAGGAATACATGTATTAGTAATCAAACAAAATTTGCTTTTGGGCCATGAATCCCATCTTTAAATATTAATCTCCTATAGATTCAAGTTAATATGAATATTGAATAATTCAAACAAACCAGTTTGCATTCATGCCCATATTCTGTTATTGCTTTATATCAGCAGTCTCAAACTCTATTCTTTTTAAAGGGCCATTTTAGACATCTTTGTTTGATTGGGGGCTGCATTTAAAATTAATGCCATAAGGGAAAATGTTTCACATGAGATAAATGATCTGAAGGATTGATTATGTTAACTATTTTACATTTCAATTTCTTTAAAATGATATATTTCAATTCATATTTAAAATTATAAAGCCATTTATAAATGATAGTAGTTTTTCATAGTTTGAAATAGAAGTTTTATATTGAAAAAAAATTCTGTTCTTATTAAATTTCAGTACAATTTATAAAAATATTTTAAAATATTTCATGAAAAACTGTTGTAATTTTTTCTATCTATCTTTTTATAATGTTATGGTTATAATAATTGCAATGCATGCTGCAATAAATAGCATATTAGACTGAGTTTGAGATTGCTGCTTTATTTGATATAAATATTTATCCTGTAGTATGCAAGAAACAAATCTTCATTCTAAAAATAAAAATATTGCAGTGTAAAATGAACCAGTCTTAATAATAAAATTAAAGTAGTTTTAAATATAAAACAGTTATCATTCATTAATTGGTATATTTTAACTGAGAACAGAATATTTAAAAAATAAACAGAACTCTTTTATAAATGGATTAAAAATACAAAAGCTAAGCAATTTTATAATAGATGCAATAGAAAATAATTAAAAATAATGGAAATATTACTGAATGAGCTTATTTAGTTTTATTTACAAATAAAACATATAATTAAATATTATTATCCAAAAGAAATTTCCAAGTAGAAATTATCAACATTTGTTATGACAGTGGGCAATGCTAAGTTTATGAATGAATTACAATAAATAAATTTCAGTTATTTGGATGTGATTTTATCAAATTTTGGTATCTAATCAGTTTTGATTGAATTCTTATCAAATTTAAGATTAATAAATGAGCATAACTAAACTTTATTTAAGATTTAAACTTAAAAAAATTTATTGTATAAAATTAATATTTTGTGCAAGACTCATATTAATTTTTTACTACAGAATGTCATAATTATAATTGTCATATTCATTATTTTTAAATTATTATTGATTTAATATTCCAATCCAAGGACATATTTTTCATTTCACATCCATTTTTTTATAATAAAACTTTATAACAAGTTTTACTTTTTTATCCTTTTCAATAATTTATTTTGCAATATAAATCTTAAATAATATATTGAAGTGCAAATTATTAAACATCTATTATATGGGAATGAAGATTTTGTCAAAATTTATCTCACTAATTGATTAAAATATATATAGCTTTATAATCTCACTTTTATATAGTCAAACCCTGATAAGACACCACCATTCATTTGGGGATGATTTTAGCTGCTATCAGGGTTAGCAGTTTATCAAAAACACATGTAGTATAGAAATGAAAATGAACTCAAAATTTATTAAATTTAATAAAATACAGTACATTTATATTTAGCATTCAAACTTAACATTTCCTAAAAAACTGTATACTTTGCAGTATGGTATATGTACTGTACTATAGTATGTACAGTACTATATAGAAAACATGTCCATCTGCTCTATAAAACACAATGTGCACAGCTTACTATATGGTATACTTATTTGCTCGATATGCAATAAATGATGGAAACAATCTGGTTCTATCTTAAATTTTTACAACCTAGGGTGTGAACAGGCTTAAAGAGACACATGATTAACCGTTAGCTCCATTTCTTCCACCTGCTGGTTACAAGTGCGTCCAGAGAGCTTTTAATACTGTATATACAGTACCAGGGCTGCCAAGAGGGGGTGACATCTGAGACTTTTGTTATGGGCCCGACTGTCAAGCCCTGATGTGTTACATAACGTGTCCGATAGTTTGCAGGCCACCACAAGAGTGCAATCTACCACCCAAAGCAGTCATGCCAAAATAAACTATTTTATATACAGTATAATAGTATTTTGATAGACAAAGGTTTTAAAATTTTTATTCATCCCTCATCGAAGGATTTAAAATTTTTTTCAGCCTCATCTCAGACCAAAAAATTTAAAAATCTTTGATGAAAAAATTTTTAAATTCTCTTTTTATTTAATGTTTGTATTTTGTATGATATGTAATATATCAAATTTTGAATTTATTATGCACTTTTTTAAATAAATTTTTAATGTTTTATATGACTTTTTTTATTAAACTAAAGTGATGTACTTTTTTAAGTGGATCTTGGATCACAGCCTTGTCACGGATCTGAAAATTTCTCTCAGCGGCCTTGTACAATAAGCCCCTACTGATGAACTTTGGGATATGAGTCACTTAACATACCCTTGGTGGATTAATGAGGACAAATACAATACCAAAAGGAATATTTGTTTAGACATTTCTATTAGCAGATGGCATCCTATCGGGGTTTGCCTATTCCATTAACATAGGGAAGATCCGTTCTGCCAGATTTCTTGGTGGTCAGCGAGGGTGGCGGCTTAACAGGGGGCATCTTATCAGGGTTTGACTGATTTTTAGAGGATGTGACAAAAATACTGCTATGTTTTATATTTTAATAATACAGTATATAATTATACAGGGTAATGAGATTTGCATCAATATATTCATTAATCTTAAGAAATTCAGTAACATCAGTAATTTTTCCATAATCCTCCTTACCTTGATTCCTGGTTAGTATGCTAAAATATAAATTCTAGCAATTAGCAATTTAAAATGCATTTACAGTTTCTATATTTTTTATTGTTGTTCTGTTATATAGTAAATAGTAGGAAAATTCTAGTGTTATTGGTAGCAGACAAAAAGATAAAAATAATATATTTGCTGAAAATGACCAATAGAAATCCGAGTTTTAGAATGATCAATGCAAATGATTATTGTTTTTATTGCATTATTTGTAAAAATAAATTGCTACAAAAATACAATGTAGATTTCAACATCAGTTCAGGAACATACTGCATTTTTTTCAATAGTGTTGTTGTCAGCAGGGTCTGAGCAGGATAAAATGGGGCCCATACCACCCTACCACTCACAAATGTGGGACTCAATTCATTCTGAAAAGGCAATGTCTTTTTCACAAGATATTGTTTTTTCAGAATGGATGGTCCTATAGTTATAATTATGTTCCATGCTAAAAATTAATGTAAATATTCTGAAAAGTACTAATTTTGTATTCATAGCAATCTTTTTAAATTACTCTACTATGTTCACATAAACTAATTTCAGTCAACAACAACAACATTATAGCAGGAAATAAAGGATTTTATTTTTCAGAAAACTCCACTGAGTTTTAAATTAAAATAATTATAATGAAACATTAATCTTTAATAAATTTTTATGTTCAAACTATAAAAAGCTTTATTGAAGATTTGTTCATCTGAAAAAATCTCAGATGAATAAAAATGTATTTTTTATGAATATGGTCAACTGAAAGACATAGTGTTTATTTTTGTTTTTGTTTGTTTTTTCTTTTCAAGAAATAAAACATTCTATCTTTATTAAATTTCCAAAACATTGTAGATACATTGTAGGCAATTGACTTATGATAATGGGATTTGAAGACTGTGCTGTCATAAGTTGGAAATATCCAAAATTTATGGATTGCTCACTGCCAATATTTATTATTACACTCCACTTTATCATAATAAACTTAACAAACATAAAACTATCAATACAAGAATCAAATACACAAAAAGGATCAATCACAGACAGAGCCAGATTTGCATTTTTGGGGGCCCTAAGACAAGCAAGGCTTTGGGGCCCCTAAAAATAATAATCATCTCTGAAATAACTTATAATAAACAAAAATTCAAATCAGCTATGTCTAATTTTAAAGGCTCCTTGTAACATATAAGGAATCTTCAAAATTTTACTTTCTATCTAGCACTTTAATAAAAACCCATTTTTTCTTATTTATAAAAGTTGAAAATTGATTGATAGTTTTGGGGCCCCTAGGATGTGACGAAACCTTTAAAATTTTACTTTCTATCTAGCACTTTAATAAAAACCCTTTTTTTCTTATTAAAAGTTTATAAAAGTTGAAAAGATTGATAATTTTTGAGCTCTTAGAATGCCAATTCCTAGTCAGCCTACAGGTAAATCCAGCACTGATCACAGAATTTATTGATGGCATGCTGTGCATGAATGGCTGTAAATCGATGAGTACTTGTAAGTTGATATAACTGTGAAACCTGATAAAAACTAAATAGCACTATAGCAGATTTAACAGTAGAGATAAAGTTCTAATTTATTTCTACTGTTAACTGCTATGGTTATTTAGTTTTTATCAGTGTTTACAGAATAGCAGAGAAATTCATAGTAGTCTTGATCCATTAACTATGAAATTATTTTGATAATATAAGAAATTTAAATGTATTTATTAAATACAGTAGAACCTCAATATTTTGAAACTCATGGGAACAAAAAAAAAATCGATATAAAGAGTTTTTGGGATATTAAGGTTCAATTTTAAATAAAGCTTTTTATGTCAATAAGTTTTTAAGCTTTTTTATATCAATAATACACACTATAATTAATACTGTATAAGATACTTTTTTCCATGAAAATTAGCATCTAAATATTTCTGCATCTTATAAACCAAAGGTTGAAAATATCACTGAATAAATACTATCATACTGACAAAAACCTATCAACAATTAGAAGTGAAAGCGAAATTACTGTACGGCATGTTTAGTATTTCGAGCAAGCAAAAAACATTCCTGTTCCAGTTAATCGATAGTACATCTATGTTCTTTTCTTAAATTTAAATCCTTTGTTTAGACTCCAAAAGTGAGAGAAAATTCATACATATTTTTAATTTCTCTAGCACAAAAATTATAAACTAATTTGAGATAACAAGAGATTTTGAAGAAAATACTTTGAGATAACTATGAAATTGCATTGGTTTAATGCCGAAAGTACACAGAAAAAAATTTTTTTCCACATATCAAGGGTTTCGAGACTGAGAGGTTTGAGATAACAAGGATATACTGTATTTATAATCTGAAAAAAATTAAATATCAGCATATTTAATGGCATAATTTACTAGTATATTTGATGATAATATATGGGTACCCACATTTCTTATGGAGCATATATTTTTCTTAAATACTACAAGGATAGAAAAAACTGCAAAATGGATATCCTATCTTCATAGTACAGGTAGTTAGTTCTCTCTCTTAAGTTGGATTTGATAAGTTGGAAATGCCTAAAATTTATTGATTTTTTCATAACTAAATTTTACTAGGACTAAATATTATCTTAATAAACACAAAGAACATAAACTACAAGAATCAGACACAAAAAAGACACTTTCCATAAATCAGACATTGGGTCCAGGACTTAAATCCATTGAATTCCATTGACCAATTACAGAATTTATTGTAACATTATTGTCATAAGTCAAAGACAATTGTGAGTTGAGAACTGCCTGTATCCGAGAAAAATACTCTATAGAAAATGCGAGTACCTTGTATATTATTATCAAATATATAATTAAATTATATCTAATATATTGATAGTTGCAAATTTTTTTTATTATAAGCATTAAATAAATATATATGTTTGTATATATGTATTTTGATATTGTATTTAATTTTATCCCAGCAAATATGTGGAATAAAAATAAAAAACACAATAATTACAACTTTCTTTAATTTTAGGTTTACAGTTTTTTATTTCAAAGTTTTTGAAATAAAAAATTTTTTATTTAATTAATATTGTATAATATTAAAATATATTTCTTGATTATCTAAATGTAATAATTTGATGTCTTTGGAGTTGATCTGGTAAAAAGTTGCTATTAACAACATCTGAAAATCCTAAACTGAATAACATTGTAAAATAATTTAATTATTTAATAATTATTTTTTTAATATAATAAACCTTAATATAAATTTTGTAGTCTATAATTATAATTACAAAAAAGTGTATGATGAAATTCATCAGTTTTTACTGATTTGTTACAGATTAGTTTCATTAAAAAATTTTACAGATATTACAAATTTTAAATTTTGTATCATATTGTATTAATCATTATATTTAATACATACTATATATATATAAATTTCTATTAAAAAACAGAAAATCTATTTTTAATATATACAAGATGTGATCAATATGTAACCAGACAATGGTTATGCTGTGGCAATGTGGGGTTGAAGCTAATGTTTTTAGCTGGCAGCTCTGTTAAGTCTTGTGACTCAGTTTGGCAAAAGTCTTTGTGCTGTGTGCATCCATATCTTTTTTGCGAGGAATTTTGTTAACATGTTTTGAATCCTTTGCAATTGTCAAGATGAATGAAAACTTTGAGCAGTGAATGAACATCAAATTTTGTTTAAAACTAGAAAAAACAATATCTGAGATTCTTGCAATACTTCACCAGGTTTATGGTGATGAAACTATTAGTCAAACTTGATATTGTGAGTGGTATTCATGTTTTAAAAATGGTTGGATATCACTTGAAGATGATGAGAAGCTGGGTCGTCCTTGTACCAGCACAACTGCAAAAAGTGTCATTGAAATTCAGAGAATTATTTATCAAAATTGACAATTAACAATCGGAGAAGTTTGTGACATGGTTGGAATGTCATTTGAATAGTTCAATTTTAATGGATACTTTGAACATGCATCACATTACAGTCAAATTTGTTCTCTGGTTGCTGATGCTAGATTAGAAGGAGCATCGGGTCAACATCTGCCAAGATCTTTGTCAATAGGCCAATGATGACCCAATTTTCATTTTGAGGATGAGACTTAGGTTTTTGGATATGACCCAGGAATAAAGCAAAAATCCAAACTTACCATGTCCAAAGAAGGCAAGACAAATCAGAAGCACAACAAAGTCAATGTTGATTGTTTTCTTTGATGTGAAAGGCATTATGCATCATGAATTTGTTCCCCCTGGATAGATAGTTAACTGATTTTTATTGCAATGTCTTAAGGTGTTTGAGAGAAGGCATTCATCGAAAATGGCCAGAATTTTGATGCAAGCAAAACTGGTTTCTCCACTATAGCAATATACTGGTACATTTATCAATTAAAACTCATGAATTTTTGACATCCAACACTATGGCTCTGGTTCCACACCCTCCATATTCACCTGATTTAGCTTCATGTGACTTCTTTTTATTCCCAAAAATGAAGTTGAAGCTCAAGGGGCAACATTTTGAGATAATAGAAGATATTGAAGCTGAATCACAGGCAGTGTTTGACCAGCTTAAGAAAGAAGAATTTGTTGGGCTTTTTGCAGCAATTATAGAAACACTGGATTCACTGTATTGATGTAAAAGGAGACTGTTTTGAAAGCAATAGAACCCAAAATGTAATTTTTTAATAATAAAAATGTATTTAAAGCAGTCTGATTATATATTTATCATATCTTGTATATATTGAATTTGGATTAGATTATATATTTTTAATAGTGCTTTTTTTTATAAAATTGATTTTTTTTTATATGTTATAATTTTAGTTGGAAGAAAGAGGTTCAGATTACAAGACACTTATTCGTCATCATGAGATTCACAAAAAAAATCAAGAAATAGTTGCAGACACACTTCAGTATGCAGGTTTATTATTTTGAATTTTTTTTTAAAGTTTAAGAAAAAATTATTTTAATTTTTTAAAATTTGAGTAATTTGATTTAAATATATTTTAATATTTAAAAAAAATTTTAGCTTTATTAAGTTTTGAAATTAATTAATTATAATATTTAATGTGAAAAACTAGAAATTATTTGCAATTATAATTTTACGTTACCCGAAGCGATCGAGCACATCGCACCAACTCCAAGCTGTGTTTGTAATAAGTGCATCAGATAGGCGACGCCATACCGCCTGATGCGCCGTGACGCAGAAATTCTTGACGACAATCCAGCACAGTGCGCTTACATAAGATTCTTGGATTATTGTCAGAATTTCTGTGTCGCGATGCATCAGGCAGTGCGGTGTTTCCTAGCTGATGCACTTATATAAATGCAGGTTAGATTCGGTAGCTCAACGCGCTGGATTGCATTGGGTAAAGTAAAATTTTACCTTACCCGATGCGGATGATGCATCAGGCAGTGCGGTGTTGCCTAGCTGATGCACTTATATAAATGCAGGTTAGATTCAGTAGCTCAACGCGCTGGATTGCATTGGGTAAAGTAAAATTTTACCTTACCCGATGCGGATGTTAGGGTGATGTTGCTTCAGAAAATATCAAGTTAACAAATAATAAATTTTGATAATTTACATAAAAATATTTTCTTTTTATTATTGTTATTGAATAATTTTTCTTTTCTAAAAAAAAATCATATTTAAGTATCACAATAAAAATTCCATTGGAATACGTCTACGTCACACGGGCTCCCAAGAGACTGTTTGAAGTTTCGTCAGTAAAAATTCCATTAGAATATGTCTACGTCACATAGCTCCCAAGAGACCATTCAAAGTTTCGTTTTCCCTTACATTACACAGCTCCCAAGAGACCGTTCGAAGTTTCGTTTTCCCTTACATTGTATTTTGTCTAGTTGAGTTAGTAGAGTTATCGTATTCAAATCTTTAATTGTATTTTATCTTAATGATGACGTCATACACTGTTAGGATGACGTGTGCAACGGGATTTCTAGACATTAAGCGTGCGATTTCAAAGTTTTGATTTTGCTTATGATGAACTTTTTGATTAAAGTTATTTTTCAGTACAGATTTTAAATAATTATTATTTTTTCGTGATTTTAAATATTATTTTAGTTACTTTTTAATCTGTTTTAATTAAATCATGGATAAGTTAAATATAATAAGCATTTATGGATTACTAGCGAATGGATTAAAATATTAATTTATAAGAATGAAAAATAAACCCTAAGTAAGATTCTCGATCGAATGTCAAATTTTTGCGTCGTGTCGTATCGGCCAGCGCGGCGTCGCCTATTTGATTACAGTACAGTATATAGATGCAGGTTGGAGTCGGCGGCGTGATGCGCTCAATCACTTCGGGATAAGATAAAGTTTTACCTGATATTGTATTAAATGAATTATCACAAAATTTCCTTCCTGGTCTTCATGAGACGTTCAATAACCTATATTACTTCAATGGTTTTGCTTATTACTTCAGTTTCTCCAGCCAAAAAAAAGTTGATTTTTTTTACCCGTGTATAAGCCGACTCCCCACTTCAGAAAATTTTTTTTGGAGAAAAAACCTCGGCTTATACATGAGTACAGTGGGTGGCCAAATTATTATACTCACAACAAAAAATTTAGTTTTTGCTAAGTATTTTTAATTTTTTTGTATTTGTGAATTAGATTGTGTCAGAAAATTATTATCTAGTATTTTTTGATAATGTTGGCAAAATATATATTATTCAATAAAGCCAGAAACAGTGAAATGCAACATATTAGCATTGCATGCTTCAGTTACTGTTCTTTGGTTTCATTGATTAAGTTAATATATATTGTATATTTTTCTTTCAATCAATATTTTAGAGATAAAATAAGTGACTTTATTCAATTTTTTCATGATTTATATTTTGTGTGAGTGTGAAATTAATGAATCTAATCTATTGAAAGATATAGGGAAGCTACTGATTTCACACCATAAAAAAAGCAAAAATTGTCACGATATTTCAACACTGAATACATACAGCATGAAATTGTGGTTTTATAAGCTATTTCCCAATCAACAATCTGCAATATAAATCAGAAACTCCAGCCAAAATCTCCTTAGAAACAAATAGAGTGGTTAAATGTGTGCAAAAACATATTACTACACTGAGGACAGGAAGAGAGATTCGTCTGGTCTCATTACAAAACCATCAAAAACCACTAAAGATGATAAAACAAATTTTCAAAGATAGTGGAATCCTTTTATCTGAAAGAATTTTGAGAACAAGATCTGCAGAAATGGGATTCATGCTGCCAGCTATTAAAGAAACCCAATTTGATGCCCCTAATGAAGCAAAAAAGAATAGCTTTTGCTAAAAAGTACCTTCATTGGACAAAAGAAGACTAGGGCAAGGTTGGTAGAGCATAAACACATTAACAAAACATGAAGAAATAAATAGATTACTAAGAAAATATTGTTTGCTAATTTGTTTCTCAGATGAATCATATATCCAGATTCTCTAAGACAAGACAGAGTTTGTTCAACCTCGAGTTAATGAAAAATACCATGCAGACTGCATTGTGGAACAATCCTCTTTCTGTGATATGGTCAATTATACAGTTCTCCCATTTCCAAAGATACTGAGAGTTAATATATTGTGCAAGGCACCATGCATCAGGAACAATATTTGAACGTACAGCAGAAAAGACTAATTCCTCAAGTAACGGAGTGGTTCCCAAATAATGATTTTACATTCATGCATGATTCAGCACTCTATCATAATGCCAAATCTGCAACAGGGAACTCTCCCAACGTGAATTCAATTGAGAACATTTTGGAAGTTCTTAAGAGAGAATTTCCAAAGAAAAATCATTAGTAATTAAAGGGAATTGATAGAAAAAATTATTAAAGTCTAGCACGACAATCTAGAGATATAAGAAGTGGCGAAGTGATGCATCATAAGCGTGCCATGGCGTATTAAAGTCATTATTGATGCTAAGGGTGGATTTATTAAATAGTGAATAATTATATCTTTTAGGTTATAAATAGACAGTAAAGTAGCTAAACTGGATTTTTATCTTTTATTTTTCTTCCTAAATATCTTAAAAATGATATAATTTCGCAATATTGAGTTTTAGATTAAATACATAAAAATTTTGTAAAACAAAGCTAATATATTTATATAAATTTTGTTGAGTATAATAATTTGGCCACCCACTGTATATACGGTAAATAACTGTATTTATATAAAACAATGTAAGAGAAAAATAATAATAATAAAATAAATAAATAAAAATAAAAAAATTGTCAAAGCTAGGAATTGAACCAGTGATTACGCAATTATAAAAGCAAATCTTCAACCACTATGCTACTGAGACATTCGAAAGTAAATTTTAGAATATATGAACTCAATACGAAACTTCTCGTGCGATTTTCTCGACAATGCTTGAGTTGTGCATTTTATTGCTCACACATTATATTGTCCTAGGGGACTACTACAAGTATGCAAAATTTCAAAAAAATCGGTGACCTGAATGTCTGAACCTCCCCTTGTAAGAGAAACAGGCACTTTGTCTTTTTATAAATGTGAATAATCTAGGAGCTCTGGGTGTGTATATTTTTGTATTTTTGAGGAATGATGGAAATTTCTTATTTCTCATTAAATATGACAATTCTTGCATTAATCTATCTGTTGGATCTACATCTAAATGAGTTGATTCAGTTTCTATAATAAAGTTCTTTAATTGCCTATCATATTTTTCCTATTTAATTAATACTATAGCTTTGCTTTTGTCATCTTTTGTCCAAATGATTGAATTTTCAATCAACCTATTTTTTGCTTGGTGCCCTTTATTATTGAGTAGGTTGCAAGTATTGTTTCTCCTTTTGTTGAGATTATTAGCTGTTTTCTGTCTTAAATTTTTGGCATTTATTGGGTCAACATGTGTGAGAACTGGCTCTAATTGTATGGCTAATGTTTTCTATTTATTGGTATCTTTTCTATTAATTGGTTAGAACCCAAAGATAAATTTTCATCCACTTATTATTGGCTGTGTTTGCGGTAGAACTGGCTTTATTAGCTTTGCACTGTTCCATGATATACTTACATTTTTACTATAGGCTTCTGTAGCCAAAGACATGGTGAGTTTATCCTGAGCAATATCTTTTTTATGCTTGTCCTATGAGCAATATCTTTTTTAATATCTTTCGTAAATAACGGAGTCAATTGAAATAATAAAAAGGAAATATTCAGAAAACCTGATTAATGATAGAGTACCTTGGGAATCACCCCAGGTGTGGAAATATACTTTGAACAAGGAGCAATGTAGTAATAATAGATAAAGATCGGAAAGAGTGTAAAAATGGAATGATGTACTGCTTTAAGACTTTATTGTGCTGTAAATTTTTTGTTAGTTTTTTAATATTGTGCAATCTAATTTATGTTAAGGATGAGTTAGTTAGGTTAAGACTTATATTTTTTGTTTCTTTCTTTTTAGTAGTATAATTTTATTTTTAATATTTTATTTCATTGTTCTACTATAAATCCAAATAATAATTTATATTTAAACACTTACGTTCTAAGAATGTTGGTTGCTATGCCAACTTTATGTAGTTCTAATGATTCGAAATGGTTGTAAATAGAATGTACCTGAAGAGAGTGTAAGAACACTGAAAACATTTGTACATTTATATTAATAATATGTTTAATCTTTACTGTGAAAAGTGCTAGTCTGAAAAAGTATTTAACTAACTAAAGTTTAAGCAGCTAAAAGTAAAGTTATATATCAATTTTATAAAGTTTTATAAAATTGATAAATAAAATAATCTAAACAAATAGTATAGAATTTTATTTCTAAAGTCTGTTAAATAATGATTAATGTGAAATAACTATCAATAACATTCGTGAAAACTTTTAATTTGTAAGTACTAGTGTTGAACATTGATAGGAAAACATCGATGTTTAACATCAATAAAACCATTGAAAGATAACATTGGTCCCAAAAACATCGATGTTATTTTTTTTTATTGTAAGTAACAGCATTGTATTGGCATATTCTTTATCTATTTCCAGTATTTTATCAACTGCTTTAGTTTATTAGCTAGATACTTACTAGTATACCATTCTTCCAATATAAAAACATCCAATGCTACATTGCGTAGTTTATTTCCCTTATTTATAAAGTGGATAGTGAAGTTAATGTAACTCCTCTTCTGGATGTCTGTCCCTAAATCAGTTGTCAATAAGCAAAATTTCTGTTTGAACTGTTGTTTAACTATGGATACTATATTACTATATTTATCAGAAGTTAGTCTTTTAATAGTTGCTTGAGAAGGAATTTTATACAAGTTGCTATTGTCTTTACAAAATGTTGAAAACCTTCACGATCCAAATACTCAATGGCTTATTGTCTTTACATACCAAAAATATAAGAGCTTGATTTACCTTACCTTCTGCTGATCACCTGATTTGAACTCCTCAATGCTCCTAAACACCTCAAAAATTTTTCTTTGTTTTCCTAGGAGAGATTGTGACGATGATGCTTTGTCAGTGTCTCAATAACATTTTTCTTCCTTCTGCAATTCTTTCTGAACACCAAGAGATTGTAGATGTTTGCTTTCAAGATTAAATTTATGGTATTACTACTACTATTCAGTTCTTTTGAATAATATATGCAAGTTTCAGAATCACTTTTATTTTTTGCAAAATGTTGTCACAGAAAGGATTTTGGAGGCATATTTACTGAGCTGCAAAGGTATAAATACTTTGAAATAAAAAAAGGAACCAAAAGCGTTTTGAATATTAACTAAATGATGATAGTGTCTCACAAGACAAATATAAGCCCTAAATCAATATTGCCAAATGGACTGTTCGATTTTCTTAATGCAAAACTAAAAAATTAAATAAAATCATCACCAATTATAACAAATTCCATTTATGAAAATATTATATAATATTACTTAACCCAAACATCAATTCTAATACATAAACAGATAAAACATTGAATATCAATACCAAAACATCGACCTCTAAACATCGATGTCTTAAACATCAAACATCGATGTTTGATGTTCAACACTAGTAAGTACAGTAGAGCAGTGGTTTCCAAACTTTTTGTCTGAGTGCCCTTTTTTTCATTAAAATAAAAATTTGTACACCTTCATTTTCATAACAGTCTAATTTTATAAATACTTTCTACTTGCAATTTAATTTTATAAAACAATATACCATATTCCGTATAAATAAAGTTTATATACATAAAAAATATATACTTGAAATTAATTAAAACACTAAACGTAGGACATGATAAACAATTTATTTGGAGAACGTTTTTGGCTATTCAATAGCCATTGTCATTCAACTTTGACTTATGATGGCTATTGAATAGCCGAAAACGTTCTCCAAATAAATTGTTTTTTCATCTCCTACGTTTAGTGTCTTAATTAATTTCAAGTATACTAATAGTAGGATGAATTATTATATAAAAAAATATATATTTATTATGGTGTAATAATTTTTAATACAATTAAGCAAACCTTACAAAAATACCAGAAAATAGAATACATGTTTAATACAATATAATATTTAATGCCATGGTGGCTTGTTTCTCTCAAATTGGGGTGTAATTGAAGATATCATTACTAGCAATTCTTTTTTAATCACTAAACCAGACTGATATTTTGTCTTTAAACAGCTACAGCAGAAAGTTTGAGTATATGGATATACTGTAAATATAATCCTTTTGCTGATTCGTTTTTTTGACGACAATTTGGATTTATTTATTTATTTTTTTTTTTGTTTGTCTCAAAAAATGACATTTTTGTTAATTCTTTTGTACCCCCTTTGCAATAGACTTGTGCCCTCCTAATGGGTGTGCCCCACAGTTTGGAAAACACTTCAGTAGAATATCAATCATCCACACCATCAATTAACTATTGCTACCTAAAAATATTACAGTATCTATTTTTAATGCACTGGTTGTTATGCTGAAGTATTATCCTTCTGATTATTTATTTAAAAGTATATACAATTTAATATAGAAATAGTCTTATTTGTTATTACAGGAATTAGAAATCAATGCTGGCTTTAGTTAGTATGTAAACATTTTGGTGATTTTTCTATAAATTTATAATTATTTTAAAGTATGAAATATTATAAAAAAAATAATTTAGAAAATAGATAAACTATTTGTTTATCTATTTTCTAAATTATTTTTTTTTATAATATTTCATACTTTAAAATACAGTTACAATAATGTGACGTGCTCCTGTAGTTAGAAACATAATTTGTACATAAGATTTGTTCATAAGTTGGATTATTCATAACTCAGATACTGCTGTTGTTTTGGCTCCAAAAATATTGAAATAATTTTATATACTTTGTAATATATTTTACAATTGGACCAATCAAAAACGTATTTTTCATAGATTTGAATGACAAGTTCTTAATACAATCATATCTCTAGTTACATCATTTTGATTTTCATTATTTTCAACTTTACAATGGTGTTTTTGTTAGTAATAATAGGAAATTAAAAGCTGGGGCTCAGAGGCATAAAACACAATGTAACTATGCTGGTGTATTGATGCTGATATCACTTCCACTATATGGCTAAACACTGAAATTGCTTTTTGTTCAACTTTTTATGCCACATATAAGACTATGTTGACCATTTGTCCAATTGGGATATGAGCTGGTTATTGAAGCATTGTTGTTCTCTAAAATGATATATATCATGCATTCATATGGTTATTTTAAATTTTGAATTTTCCAATTGAAAAACCAGGACATTCAATAATTTTATGAATGATTCAATCAATAAATAAAGCAATTCTTGAGTTTTGCTATTTATATTGAATCAGCTAACTTAAAATGATATCACAGTAATTGGTCAATAGCTGAATGATGTTTATTTATGTCATGTTGTATGCTTTTGGTTTGAATATTGGTATACCCAGGCTATATGCATGACACATTTATGTCAGTGTATTGAAGCTGTGATTTACACCTGTGAAACCTAGCCTTAATGTTAATAGTATGCGACTTTATGATGCGTCAACTCAGTGAACATATTAAAAACTAGTAAAACTTTTAAAAATCACCTAAAAACCATAAAAGGGGCAAAATTGTATAAAAATGAATAAAATAATGATTAAAATATGCAAGATAATTTATAAAATTATTTAGAAGCTTTAAAATGTTATTAGCATCATTATAAGGTTATTTATAATTGTCTAGGTTGTTTTTTAAGAAGTTTATTCAGCTTAAAGGCTGATTCACAAGGGCGGCAAATTTACAATTCGAGACATTTACGACCATGTTTTGGTCATCATCAGTGAACATTGCTAAAATGAACTTACATAGATTATTCTATGTAAGTTCGTTTTAGCAATGTTTGCTGATGATGACATGACTTTTAAATTATTAATTAACGCTTAATAGAAAATTAAAGATTGATAGTGAGGAATTAAATCAAAACACGTATAATTAAAAGCAATTTTGTAGTAATTATATATTTTTGTAATATTTTTCATTTGATTACACAAATATTTTTAATTATCCTCTCTATATTTCTGAATTCTTACTCTAAAATTTGTAAGATTGTTGTGAGCCACATCACATTTAAAAAAATTTTAAATATGATGTTGCCTGCGACAATCTTACACTCATTAAATGGCCCTTAATTAAAATGAGTTTGACATGCCTGATATAAACTATCAAAATAAGACATATATAACTGCTATCTTCAATATAAATAGTAGAAAATAAACCAAGCACTATGTAGCAGAAATATTTACAATTCGAGACATTTACGACCATGTTTTGGTCATCATCAGTGAACATTGCTAAAATGAACTTACATAGATTATTCTATGTAAGTTCGTTTTAGCAATGTTTGCTGATGATGACCAAAACATGGTCAAAAACATTTCACAATTGTAAATAAACATATTTCTGCTACATAGTGCTTGGTTTATTTTCTACTACATATAAACTATTTTAATATTTCTCAATGTAAAGTTATAAATTTCACAAATTAATATTTAAGTATCATAGTTATTGGCAAGAAGTTTTTAAAAGAATTAATCTACTTTCTGTACATGTCCTTTATTTTGAAATGATTAAAAATATAGCATTAATATGTGATTAAAATATCAACAAGAACATAATTTATTACAGGAAGTCAGTTTGCAATGTTCATCCTGATAGATTGCTGTGCATTCTCATATCATTTGAACAAACAGCAAATAGTCACTTTATTTATGCATGTAAAGGATATACATGCTATTTTTGTATAAAAATGTGTAGGAAAATGTTATAAACCAAATAATTTCTCTTTGATTTTTATCATTTTTATCATTTTTGTGATAAAAATCAAAGACAAATCAAAAGACTATAAGTTGCTTTTTAGCAACTTATAGAGTCTTTTAGCACTATTATTATTTTCTAATCCAGCAGAGTTGAATTTAATTAGACAATCAACAATTTTTTCTTCTGTTCTTTACGTAATGGTTATTTGTAACTTAATGTGAATGTAAGGCTAACTATAGACCAATTAGTCAAAAACTGGACAAGACTCAATGAGATCAAATCAACAAAAGAGTAGATGTAAATACAACTAAGTCTCATGACTAATTTGTCTGTATTACTATATTAATTACTGTGTGACCTATTTTCAGTAAATGAAATTAATTCTATTCATTTTGCCCTGACTAGCAGGTCTGAGTTATCTTAAACAAATCACCTGGATAAATTTTATATAACAGTTACTTGAAACTTCAGTTTGTAAGCTGAAGTAGACTGGTTGATAGTGGTTGTAAACAGTCCTTTAATTGTAATAGTGCTTTCCTGTTTAGTGCTGTTTTTCGTCTTCTACTTTTCTAAAATGCAGAATGCCTACAATTTAAGCTTAAACAATATGCAAAAATTTAAATTGTCATATTTTTTATTTTTTTATTTCAATGTTTTGAAATTTTTTTACTTATTAAGATTATTTTTCTCTATAACAGTGTAATTATTTTTTTTTTAAAGAACTATTTCTACAGTATACAGCATTGATGATTATATGTTTTTTTATAGGAGTTTAGCCATCCAATTAATAATTACTATTTTTAGATAGACATATATCTTATGAATAAAAGAAGTTATGAATTAAGAAATTTAGACCATATTTTAATATAAGATGTATAAAAAAATATGCATTATAAAAAAATATTATAAATTTGTTGAAATTTTATTAAATTAAGCAATACTGATACAAATTGTTCTTTATTCATTTTGTTTTTAGATGTATTTTTTTTTATTTCAAATTTATAAAAGAAAAAAAACAAATCTGAAAAAATTTCCTCTCATATATAATTTTGTTACGTGACACCATATGGGATCACGTAACAAAATTTGGGGGTTGCAGAAATTTTAATTTGTATTCCTAGTTTATATACCTCTATACCCAGGATCGCAAAAATATTTTCTTGGGTAAAAGAGGTTGCCAAATGGAAAAGTTTGAAAAGTGCTGCTCTAATTGAACCATAGATAGTTTCTAGGGTGTATTATTTTTCTCTGAAACTTTTTGAATTGGTTCTATCACAATACCACAAGCTGCAGAGTAAAATAGACTGGACAAAAATTTCCAGGAAATGATTAACAAAAGTGTATACTGCATGCATGCCATATCCATTAAATGACAGACCACTGTTTTTCATATTTTCTTTTTTTCCTAAACAGTTGTGAAAATGAAATAAAAAAAGAACAATTATAATATAATTAACAAACATTTTTATATCATCTATAAAATTTTTTAATTTGAAATGTTTTATAGTTCATTGAATGAAAAATTCATTTTTGCTTGAAATTTTAGAAATTAAATTTAATCTCATTACATAATTGAGACAATACTATAGATCTCCAACTTATATCGTTTCAACTTATGTTGCTTCAGAGATATACCTATGCATAAATCTCTTGATTTTTATTAGGTTTTTCATAAAACAATAATGAAAACAATACTTCTTAAATATTTTTAATAAACTTTCATATTAAAAAAAATCTAAAATTAGGTAAAATATATTCAATGATAATTAACAATTTGCTTGAGTTTTATTGATTATCTGTTGATAACATTGACTTTTGTGGGAAGTGGTTTGTCTTTTGAGCAATTTCAAAACATATAGAATTTTTAAGAACCATTATACCACATGTATTTTTTCATAATACATTAATCTTGTTGATAAATTTAAAAATTTTTATTTCCAAAAAAATAACATCTAATATTTGGATATTGGCTGGTATCTAATAAAAAATAAAAAAAAATTATGTTTTACAAAATATTTTTCATGCCATAACAAAAACAATGATTTAATAAACATAAAATATATAATTTGTTTTTGAAATTAATTTTTCAGTTATAAAAAAGTTGAATGAATTGTCACTGAGAAAATTGCTTAAAAGTTAACCTTCATATAGCACAGTAATTTAGCTGCTATAAAATATCATGTAGTTACCTGAGAGAGAGAAACTCTTGCTGAAGTTAAACACTAATTCATCTTATAATTAAGTCACAACTTAACCAGTAATTTGTTCATATGTTCACTTAAAACAGTTCTAAACACAACTCCATAATCTATCCACAGCAGTTCTATATTCGTTATCATTGTCATCATTGGCTATCATCATCCATCCTCGTTGTACATCACCATTGTTGGCTCTCCTCGATGGGAAGAGAGTTGTTGCACTATTCTCATATTTTTTACATTGTCATTTCTTTTGTAATCCCTTTGTTAAATATATATTTTTCTCTCCTTATTTACTTCTTCTCTCCTTGAATAATCTCTTCCCTTTAACCAGGAATTGGTTATATTTATTCTCTTTCTCAAGAAGGAACTGCTTGCAGAAGCTTTCCATGGTTTGAATGAAGAACTAATGAACATGAGAAGTTCCTTGTTCATCACAATGATTAATTTTTATTAATAATTTTTTTCTTTCTGTTTTAACTATTTTTATATTTAATTTTAATATAATTTTAATAATTCAAATAAAATCAAAGGAGTGCTATTTTAGTGTCTTTGGGACCTCTCATCATCAATATTAGATTATATTTTTTTTATTAAATTAAATTAGTAGCATACAAATACTCAATGCATAATTTTTCCATTTCATTGTCATACTTAAGCTGAAATTCTACACTCTTACTTTGAATACAATTCAGTTTCATGATATTTAACGCCATTAAATCTAATTTTAATTTATTTCTGAATTTACATTTTTGATTTTTTTTTTTTTTTTTTTTTTTACTTTACTGATTGTGTCGGATATACTTTTTTATCAAATTTACTGTTGTAGATCATCACCTTGTATGAAGAATGTGATGGTATACAACAAGGTAGTTGGTTCTCTCTATTCGCGGTAGTTAAGTTCCATAAATTTTTCACGAATAGTGAACCATTACACTTATGGAAATGTAGAGTTAGGTTCCTGTGAACCTTTCTTCACAACATTTTCATCCATGGTTTATGTGTGTTTTTCTGTTTACAGACACCTTATTTAATTTGTATTTTACTACTTATAAATAATTACAGTATATGAAGTATATAGTACTATATACAGTAGAATAATTACAGTAATCTTTATTTAATTTTTAAAACATTAACTATGTAGTAAATAAATTCTTATTTTTGATTGATAGTTTTTTGATGTTGCAAGATGTTTGATATGGCATTGTTTTTCTGAACTGTGTTGAAAAACTGCGACAGTCTTGTCTGCGTCACTTTTTGCCTCAGATCATCTAAAATTTCAACGTAAGGTGCAAGTGCGCAGGAAGTTAGACACCTAAATTTGAGGCTGCTTTCAAGCATAGGGTCACATTCTTCTATGGGATCTGCGAGCGATATGTACAGGCTTTTGGCCTACCTCCGGTATATGGAGTGAGCAAAGACAGGTAATGAGAAATTTTCCTACAACCCGATTCAGAGATTATATTTAGTAACAAACAACTTCCTTTCTCTCTCTCTCTCCCCCTCCAGAGAGAGAGAGAGAAAGGATTATATCAGTAACAGTATTTTCGCCGCTCATCAGTAGTCCGCGAATAACGATTTTGTGGTTACAAATAAATGTTCGTGAATAGGCGAATTCGGAATCCGCGAATAACGAGAATTGATGTATATCAGGATAAACTGATTTTAATCTCTCAACATGTTGATGAAAATAGGCTAAAATAGAAACTGAAAATTCACAACTTTTTTATAAATTTTAAATATAAATCATTATATATAAATTAAGCACTTTTAATTGATTACAAGAATTTATTTACATCCAGTTATAGCCATTGTAATTCCTGCCAGCCACAATGAACAAGGTATAAGTGTTACACAATTCATTGTAGCTATAGCTTATATTAAAGTATGCAGTCTTGATATAGTTGATAACATTATTTTTTTCTTGTTTTATTTAGCACTTTATTGACAACAATTATAGGATACTTTATATGAAACATTATTATTATTTTTATAAAATATAATTATTTCTAAATTTTATTTATTACTATATATAGCAATGAAATTTTTGTTTTTTCTATTTCAGTTTAATAGGCTCCTAATGGATGATGATGATGATAATGATAAACTTTATAAATCTTAATAGAATAATATAATTAATATAATAATTATTCATCATTGAAAAATTGTTTAATTATAAACAAATTTTATAAATAAATTATTTCTTTGCATTTTTCTGCTCTGCACTACTGTAAAACAATTACTCTCAAAAAACTAGCAATCTTTTCTGCAATCTTGTGCTAGTTTTTGAGTGTAATAAATAAATTATCTATAAAATTTAGTTATAATAGATAAATCCATCATTATATTAAATAAAAAAAATTTATATTCATTAAACTGATGGGAAGAAAAAATATGTGCATGCAAAGTGAAATTTAAAATTGATTCCATGTATGTTGAACATTAGCTTTTAGTCATGGAAATTTTTTAATTTGGCCTAGGATATTTGGTTTTAATAGATTTTAGACAATGCAACAAATTCTGAGAGACTTCTTATCTGTCAAACACAAAGTCCCAAACATACCAGATAAATGATCCCATATTGTATAAACAAAATGTAGGCACTCCTTGAATTACAAGCATTCTAGTTATGAATTTTTGTACTTAAAAACATGTCATTTCATTTTCAAATTTCAAAACATTTTTAAAACTCTAAGAATTAAAAATATTATAAAAAAACTGTAACAAAATATAATATGAAAATATGCAATTACTTAAACATATAGCAGAATTTCAAGATGACAGAGATTATACCAAAAACCAAATTTTACAATGAGAATTTATTTAAATTTCTAAAATAAGAAACTTCTAATTGGTCCAATTATGAAATATATTATAAAATACAGTATATACTTGATTTCAGCATTTCTATTGACATGTAATAATGGTTTCCAAGTTATAAATGAAACTTGTATACAAATTAAATTCATAAATCAAAGACTGCATTAAAAAACTGTTAATTAATTTATTAATAATTATGAAGTGGCAAATCTATGCCACCCCGTTCCCAAAGTGACATGCTGGCAAATTTTCGAGTTGATATATGGTTTAAAATTTGGATTGGTATTTTTATAAAAATTTTGGCACATCCTTAAAATATTCACCACCGAATATAAAAATAATTATTACATAAATGATTTATTATTATTTTATATGAATTTTCTTAAAACATTTTTTTTATATTTAACAAAATCATACTAAAATAATATATAAATAAAATTATAAAAACTATATTCTATTCAGGATTATTTGATTTAAATAATTTAAATCTTACCTGAACTTTTTTCAATGCTACAATACTGTCATCCAATTTGCATTTTGCTCTATAGACTACACTAAACTGTCCTTTGCCAATTTTTTTTTCTATGTCAAAATTTGAAACACTGTTGTAAATAGAATCAGAAGTAGAGAGTTTTGCTAGTTCTGAATCCAATGAAGTCATAACTGACATAATTGAGAAAATATATGCCAATTTCTAAAAGAAAAAATATTTATATCATCTTCCCAAAAAATAATTTTTTTTTATTTAAAAACTTCATTACAACTTTTTATCATAATATAGATACTAAAAATTTTAAGATGATAAAAAAATCTCAGCACAGTCAAAAATTTATTTACAGTAGCCTCCTGGTTATCCAAGGTTGTAGATTAACCAGGTTAATCAGACACCTGGAAGTAATGTTTAATTATTGATTTGTAATCTTATATGCAATATCCAAAAAATTTTTAAACACTCCAGATCAGGGCTGCCGAGAGGGGGTGACATCAGTGACTTTTGTCACCGGCCCAGCATCGAAGAGGGCCTGACCGTCAGGCCTGAAGTGTCACATAACGTGTCCGATAGTTCGCAGACTGCCAAGAGAGCATCTAAAGCAGTCGCACCAAAATAAACTTTTTTATATATAACATAGATGTAATGTATGAAATTTTGAATTTATTGTTTGCCTTTTTTAAATAAATGCTTAATTTTTTTATATGGCTTTTTTAATTAAACCAAAGTGATGCATTTTTAAAGTATCTCTTGGACCACAGTCGTCACGGGCCTGAAAATTTTTCTCAGAGGCCCTGCTCCAGATTCATTTCTTTATTATATTTTAGGTAACTGTTGATCAAAATTAGAATTAAATTAAAATGACAAATATTGCATATATATGTGTATTCAAATGTTCTACTTTTTAATATTAAGTTTATATTTTCCATAATTCCAATTTTTTGAATATTTTGCAGATTATCTGAAAACTGCTTATCCAAGGATATTAATTTCCACAACTATTCCAGTTAATCAGGACTTCAGGAGTCTACTATATTTACATTTTCTCTAATTTATAATCAAGAAACATTTTTGAAAAATGCTTATACATCAAATTCTTATAAATTGAGAAAATATTATCAATATTTAAATGGAAAAAATTATAATGTATTAAGCCTAAAAATATTACTTATTTTTTCATTCATGTATGCTAAAATACCATTTAATTAATAAATGGTGATGTAATTAATAATTTTATTAATTAAATGGTGTTTTAGCTTATATGAATGAAAAAATAACAAAATTATTTCAAATTATTATTATTTTTATTTATTAAATTTTATATTGCTTTCTTTTATATTTTAACTGGATATTATGGTTTCCAATATAGAACGTCCATAATAAAAAGTTTATTTACACTTTTCTGTTTATCACTTGTGCTAAGGTTGGTTGTCATATACTTCCATATTGTTATATGAACCGCTCATTTGCTAAATCGATTAACTCTATAAAACAAAAATTAGAGAAAAAAATAAGATAATATAAATTGCTTTTTAAAATTCCTTTTAAAATATAAATTTGAATAAATATTGTAGAATGTATATTACAAGTGGAGCTTTTATCTAATGACATATAAAATGCATAAGATAGTATAGCCTTGGAGTAATCATTATTTTTATTACAATTTTTATATGACTGATGGAGTTAATCGATTTGGCAAGTGAAAAAAATAATAATAATAATAATAATTTAATACCATTGAATTCAATCTTCAAAATATTTTAAAAAAAAGTAAGTTAATGAAGTATATATTTCAAATGATTAAACAAAAATTTGGTTGCTAGACTATGTCAGAACATTGCAAGAACAAGGCTGAATGCAAAGAATTAAGGTTGGTTCCCACTATCCGCCGCAGAAAGCGTAAGAGTCAAAAACCCATCTCAGATAAACATGGGGTCAATTTCACTTGCAAATTCCCACAGTTGTGTTAAGCTTTACTTTCCCCAAGATTCTTAGTGCCATTCCCATGATTCATTTCATGTAAAACAAAATGAATGCTAAGCAATGAAAGGCAGTCACTGTTTATGAAAGGATACTAACAGCTGCAGTAAATGAGGAAACTGAAACAAAATCGAGGAAGGGAAAATGTTGGATCAAAAATATTTATAAGAAGAAATACAAACAATGTTTCTATGCAATTCTGATTAAAGAGATGAGATTTAATGACAGAATCCTGCCAGCTTGACTGTCAAGATTGCTAACAATTCAATGTCACAAAATGCATTGAATTGTTGGATTTCATTAGTGAATGTTATCTTGACGGATTTCACTATCATGGAAAAGTTGAATCCATCTAGACACTAGATAGTGGTTTTTATGCTACATTATGACTTCAAAACCATGCTGCTTTCATCACGCAAGTATTTTCTGCCATGGTTCTGTGCTAGTGGGACCTAACTTTTAGTCGCAATCATCGAGTTATGGTTGCAGTCGAGTCTCCACATAGTCCACCATTATTTTTGTATTTAATCACCTTTTACTTTGTTTAATATAATAAATTATTTATTTTACAAATGCATTATTCTATTAATATCCACATATAACGTAACCGATTAATTATTTTTTTTATGACAAAATGAACAGCTTGCCGTATAACCAAGTAATTATTTTTTATGATGAAATGAACAGCTTGCTGTTATTATCTAATATATACCATTTTATTAAAAAATTACTTAAGTAAATTTTTATTATTGTATCCTAGATGACTAAAGAAAGATCTTGACTAAAACCAAAAAATTTATTGAATAAAAACTGGTTAGCCAAAACTTTCATGTAGGCAGTATGGCACCTTTCCTACACGTGTCTCAATTGATCCAATTTAGTGACTTTAAAACATGTAAAAATATAATTCTAACTTTGAAGGGTAAATTCAAAAAATGTCTTAAGCATAATACGCACTTATAAATGATTTGAATTGCATTATTGACACGATTTACATTAGAATATGGAATTAATCAAATTGACTTCTGAAATAATTTATTTATTATTCTGATCGACTACACTGCCAAAGAAACACTATACATAAAACTATCAGCACGTAGGCAGGAAAAATTTTCATAACATTGATATTTAAATAAACAACACAAAAATAGTAGCACTTTCGATTTAATATGAAATCCTCCTCAGCTACATTACTGAATTATATGCATTCTTGTTCTTTACAATGTAGCTGTGGAGGATTTCATATTAAATCGAAAGTGCTACTATTTTTGTGTTGTTTATTTAAATATCAATGTTATGAAAATTTTTCCTGCCTACGTGCTGATAGTTTTATGTATATTTATTATTCAATGGCCAAAAAAATTTTCATCATTTAGTGGTGTTAAACCTAACTATTAAGGAAATTTTATTTTTAATATAAATAGTTAAGAGTCAATTAAGTGTTTTGACACTTAAAAAGTTCAAAAAGTGGAGTTAATCGATTTGGCTTGTGAACGGCTCACATGGCCATAACATATTCCATATATTGTTAATTTTAATAACACAATATAAAAATTCAGTTTTCTTTAGAAAACTCAAATAAATAGTAGCATAGAAGAGTTATATAGACTTCCATATGTACACCACTTGATAAAGCTAGCATTTATCATATGAAACATTCGTGATCAATTCTGTATCCATATATATTTTGAATGAGAATTTGAGATTAGCCATTGATACTCCTTCATTTGTTAGTTGACCTAATCACCCTGTGGGTAGTTTGGGATCAGCCTTATTGTATAGTATCTGCTGATTGAAGTGGTGTTAAAACTAGGAAGAAAGAAAATGTCTTTAATAAAAAAACTAATACCTGTTACTGACCATCTATAAAGTATTCTTTGTAAAAAAGTAATAATAATCATAATAATTATTAAAACTAATGGTATAATATTTTACCAAATATTTAGTTATAAACAAAATAAAGAAACAAAACATAAAATGCATATAAATTTCATGAAAAATTTCATTATATTATATTCATCAAAAAAGCTGGCTTTACAATTTAAGAGATGCTTATGTATTGACACTGATATTCAGGTTTAAATTTTTTAAAATATATTTTTGTACAATACTGAATTTGTTAATATATATCTTATAATAACTTAAAAAAAGCACTTCAAGCAAGCTACTCAGAGACTTTTAATCACTTATAATGTTTTCGGACCAGATTAGAGTCCATCATCAGTACAACATTACTTAACAAACCATTCTATAATTCTTACATCGTTATATTATTCAAAATTTGTTCTATAGGAACAGAATAAAGAATAAATACTCAAACTAGCACTTAGACAGGCAAAATAATGATTTAATAAGCAAAAAGTAGTGGCGCTTTCGATCACTTATTAATGTAAACGTTTATTATACTAGCTTTGAGTGCCTGTCAGTTAATCTTTTATATTGTATTTTAATTTTATACAATTTGTAAAAAATTTACGTTTAGTTATTGTAATACAGAATTTTTAAACTGAAACTGGCATTCTATAGAACAATAATTTTCTGTAATTCGTTGTAGCTCATGAGGATTGTAATGATCGAAAGCGCTACTACTTTTTGCTTATTAAATCATTATTTTGCCTGTCTAAGTGCTAGTTTGAGTATTTATTTAGATATAGATAGTGTACTATTCATCTTTCTGAGTTATTGAACAAACTAAAGATTAACAATTTTAAAAAAGAGAAAGCAGTCAATTCTGATAATAATAATTTTGAATAATAGATCATAACAGTCTATACTAAGGACATATATAACATATTATAATTAACATATTAAGATATAAATATAAATTCTGTAGAAATATATATAAAAACAAAAATATACGAAAGATAAGATTACATAAATAAACAAAAACATGTAAAAGACAGAAATAACGTAAGTATAAAACAGTCCATAATCCGGGAAGATGGAAGACCCCCATGTCTAAGTACCCTACCAAAATAGCATCAGCATTACAGAATAAGATTAATATATATATATATATTTATTAAACATTTTAAAAATTTCAAACTATTACTCAAGCACTGTAATATGGTATGGCATCATTAGAAGTTTTATGTATTCCTCCATATTAGCAAGCTGCATATTATTTAATTGCAAAACTTATTCCACAGATGTTTCCCATACCAGTGAGGTTAAGGTTCTTAAATTGAAATTCAATACAAATTACAGGTAGGTCTCAATTAGTGCAAATAATTGGTTCCACGAATTTCTTGCACTATTCGAAGTATTAACTATATGTAAATTGGTTCCACGAATTTCTTGCACTATTCAAAGTATTAACTATATGTAAAATATGGTAACTTGTTCTTGCTTTGTGAGATTCCTGCCATTAGCTAACCTCACAATAAATAACCACAATATTAACTTAACACTAACTGTTTAAGAAATATTTATTTTCATATTTCACATCATTGTTCATCATCTAAATTAATAACTTACCAGGAATTGCGTCTCATACCATCATCAAACCAACTGCCAAATCGAAACCAAAATAGCAAATCGAAAGTGGAAGTGGAGCACTGCTTTTATGTCACTTAATCACATCCACTTTTTGCTCTAGCGTAATCACTAACCTCTTCTTTTTTTCGTTTCCTGTTTTATCGTCAAAAGTGTTCTTCCTTTTATCCATTTCGATACTTTTTAAAAGAGAAAATTCTGTACTATACTGTATGTATATGATAGCAAAGCTAAATAATAGTACAGTAATGTTAAACAGTTAATGGCAAAAAGCCCATCTTTCT
>AYEL01078183.1:0-28047 GCA_000484575.1 Olivierus martensii
AATTCCAATAGATAAACACTGTGCCCAGTTTCCAGTCAACCAAGAATAAGTATTACATGATATGTTTTCAACTTTAGTTTCATTTTCCTAGCATAAATTGTATCATTTTTTTAAAATTAAATCTTAAATTATGAAGTTACAAATAATTTGAAGAATTTTTATTAAAATATTTTAAATTACAGTATATATATCAAAAAATTTAAATATATAAAATATATAACATATCATACCTTCTCAAAAAATGACACAAATCAAAAAAGGCATGATTTTTCAGGAACACAAAAACATTATATAGATATTTAAGATCTGTAATACCGTAACAATAATATAACCATACATTCCCATTAATTCTCAGTGTATTAAGATTTTTGGATGAGAATTGAAGGGTTTGGTGCAAGAACCAGTTAAGTCACAAAAAGCACATTTCGAGAATATTTATTCACATAAATAGGATCTCATAAATTACAATTATAGCTTCTGTTAAAATTGCTTATCACTCATGTTAAATCAAATATTTATATACAGATTAAGAAAGCAGTTAGCTGTTTTGTTATGCCAAATAAAATCTTAAAATATCTCATAAAAAATAAGAGAATATCCATAATTTTAAATTAAAATTTTAATTTTAAGTTCTAGCAATCAACTTTAAAGCTAAAATAGCAAAAATTTAAAATTCTGGCAACATAAACTTATAATAATATAATAAAATATCATATCTATTAATAAATTATTGTATTCTTACTTAAAGTGTTTTTTAGATTACTCATGTTTCCAGCAACATTTATTTTATAATGATGAATAATTTTATAATTTTTTTAGAGAATCAGTCAAATTATAAGTTTGCATGCAGATTGGATTTTAGGCTGGTTCCAAATGAGTCGACCAAATTGGTGACGACACAACATAAAAATGTATTTGACTGGTTGCTAGCTTGTTGCAGGAGAATTTATATTTTGTTCCTTGTCAATGACATGTTTGCAAATGAGTCAAAGAAATAAACATTGAAGTTTGTGACATACATAATGAGATCCAATCAATATTAACTATCTCATTTCAAGTTTCACCATCATTACTTCAATTTTCCCGCACACACTTGGTCTGAACTGTGCATGTCTATCATCCGAAACATCCAACTTGCAGGATATGGCTTTTGTCACCAGCCACACCCCATAAGACAACCTAACACGATTTCGAAGGGACACAATGGTGTCACAATGTCTACCAAAGCTTGTTTAACAGTTGTTCTCAAGCCTGAATGCTCAGCGAAATCAATTCATTTGGTGACAGCCTTATACATAGGACACTCTTAGACATAAATGTGGCATCATTAATTGTGATAAAGTTATAAAGTTTTTAACAAATTTCAATGGAGACTGTGCATTGTAAATTATAATAGCACTGTCTACTTTAACTATATTTATTATTTTATTTCTCTTAATTACATTAACTTAGGATTATTTGATAGGCATTATTTCTTATCAGAAACAAGTTCATAATTCTGAAAATTTGATAAAATTTACTTCTGTTTGGTGTAATTTACTATTTATGAAAAACCAATTGATACTCCATAAACTTTTCACGAAAACTGAAATCAAAATGAAAAAAACTTGAAAAGGTATAGCTTGAATGTAAAAAAAATTATTATGAAACAAATAACTGTGTCTTAACAGGATACAAAAATAAATTCATAAATATGTTTATCTGCATGGTGTTCTAATAAGGAATTGCTTTAGCAAGAATGCTAGCAGAGTTAGTAATTCTAGAGCAAAAAAGTTAATTCTGACTCTAAAAAAGAAAAATTTTGACTCTAGATATATGATATGTAGATGACTTCTTATATTTTGGGAAGATAGAAACACATGAGAAAATTCCCTGCAATGATGTTAAATGATACCTTTGGTTTGATTTTGAATGAATATCAAGTTAGTGCTTGCTTCAGAAATTTGTGTAGAAATTCAGATAAGAACATAATTTAGTGATTATTTACCAACATTTAATATTTCATTTTAAAACAATATATATTCCACAATGTTCTAATGATTTGGAACAACATAAGACTAGGATTTAATACTCTTTTTTGCCAGTATCTCACATATTATACAATGGCAGAGAAAAATGATACAGTGGTACCTCGCAATTCAACACTAATCCATTGCTGAACTAGCATCAAATTGAGAAACTGTCAAATTGCGGGAAAATATTTCCCATATAACACTATGGAAAATAATTTGTTTTCAGACTCCTATTCCACTTCCCTTAATGGGGAAGTGAGATAAATACACTATATTATTTTCTTTACCATATGTAATTTACTATTGTATAACACACTAAATTACAAAAGACACTATTTTATATACAATACACACAATTTATTAGCTCTTGGATGTTGGAATGAAATCTTCTTTATCCTGTTCTACCTTTGAATCTATGAAACAAGCCTCGACTTGTTTAAATTCCTTAGTTTGATCTGAGGTACATCATGGAGTTTTCTTCTGCTATTCTTTGAAAATTAACCTAGCCTTCTCACAGATCATTGCCTGATTTACTGGATTTCCCTTCATAAATCTTTCTCTAATCTGAATGAGAAGCAACTTTTTCAACTCTTCATTGATAAAAAATCTATTCTTGTCAGAAATCTTCATTGCTCCAGCAGACACCCTAGCATCTATAATCTTCTCTCTATGTTGTGAAACATTGACACAGTTGTCCTAGGAACACCACACACTACTTCTTTAGTTACATCTTAATTGTTCTAACTTTCTACACTTTATCTACAATTTCTTTCTTCTTCTCTATGCTCAATCAAGTATTCTTATTTTCGTAATTATTCCACTGTTAAATTCTTTTTGAAGCCATTCTAACATTTCACTCAAAAAAATAACAACTACGGATGCATAAATTTTTTACTTTCTGAAAAATGCAAAATTGAAAATTAACACAAATAGCATGGGTAAACACCAAACAGCCCAACAGACAAATAACAAATGATGTCACCAACTCCACATATGTGCATGCACCATACCACGAAATTCAAATATCGAATTTTGAGAGAGTGGAATTGTGAGGTACCACTGAATAAGAAATATTTTTTACACAACAGAAAGAAAATAGTGTACATATAGAAAAATGTTAATTATACTACACAAGATTAAAGATAAATGCACAGCCAATAAGGCAAGATAAATGATAATATCAGGAAGATATCTAACCATAAATTATTGTACCTGTTTAAAAAAAAAAAAAAAAACATTTTTAATGGGGATCCAAGCTTTTCTAAGGTCAAACTACCCTTAGAAAAACTTGTAGAGGAAGAATAATTTATATAAAAAAGAAACACATTCTTGATTTTACAAAATAAAAAACCAAACTATATTAGGTATTATGGCTTCTCATTTTGTAAAATCTGGCTTCTCAGGCAATTGAGTGTATAATAGTGTTGAACATCAAGCATCACTGTTTTAAAATTGGTGATTTGAACACTGACATTTTGAGTTTTCTACTACTGCAACTACATAAACAGAAAAAATGTCGTGTTTGATGTTTTTTTCTGTTTATGTAATAATAGTAGTAGTAGTAGTAGTAGTAGTAGTAAAGGGAGGAGCCTACACAGCCCAAGCACCGTGACCAACAATGGTCTATTGTGCATCCCCAATCAAATCATCCCAGAAGAAGTCCTGTCTTTAAAACAAACAACAGTATTTTCCTCAATGGGACAGTAGCAAGATCCTCCGGAACAAAAAAATACATCCCCAAAAGATCACACCTAAGCCACGAAAGGGCCACACATTCACACAAAATGTGAAGAAGAGTTTCCTCCTCATACTGACATCTTCTACAAATAGGGCTATCAACAAGCCCAATCGAGTGAAGATGTCTTCTAAGATGAAAGTGCCCTGTAAGAAGCCTTTAACAATCCTAACTTCAAGTTTGTTCAGTGAAAACAATTCCTTAGTTTGCTGAGCAGAGCACAACCCAAAATGAGAGTCTTTGCCTGCCTAAGATCAGAGATAGACCTCCAGGAAATGAGATGCTAGGCTGCCAACCAGTCCTTGACGACCCACCTAAAAGCATCAGATCCAATGCCCAGGGCAAGCTCAGGTCCAAAAAAATGGATAGAAGCTCCTTCCTTGGCAAGCCTATCAGCAACCTCATTGCCCCTAATCCTTTTGTGCCCTGGCACCCAAAAAAGCTGCACCCTGTTCTTGGTGACCAGTTCCTCAATGAGAAGACAACATTCCCAAACAAACTTTGAAACAAATCGGGAACTATCAAGTGCTTTAAGAGCAGCCTGACTATCTTTTTTTCTTTTGTATGGTAAGCTTGGTAGCTAAATTTTGATTGCCCTTTTCCATTCAAATAGAGTACTAAGGGAGCCGTTTTGGGCAAAAATTAAATGCGAAATATAGAAAAAGCAAAGAACCATTCCAACTTAATCTACGTGATGACATGTGTGAAAGTAACTCTGTATAGTAACCTATTCTATGTTAGGTAGAAGCTTAGAACTATGTTAGTAGATATTGAGTACTATGTTATTAGATACCTACAGTAGAACTATGTTAGTAGTATATCTAGAAAGTATATTAAGAGGAAACTTATTTTAAGTTAGTAAAAGACTTACAACTATGTTAATGCCTAAAATCTAATAATTTTTTTATTTTTTTTATTTTTTTTAATTAAATAAAATGTTAGTATGTTAGTAACTTAGGACTAGATTTATATCTATAATCAACATATCACAGTCACTCAACTTAAGAAATTAAGGACAGAAGGTGTTAGCAATACCAACCAGACCTAACCAAAACATTCTGATATCTCCACTCCCACAAGAAAGAAAGTGTGGGGTAGACATACCACTGTGCACCACAGCCATCGGGAAAACCCAATGGAAGTATGTCATTGGAGAAAAACCAACAGCTGAAGTGCATCAGAGGAGGCAGTTTGCCTGGAAATAAGAATCCATTCACACAAACACATTCACTCTGTAACACTGGCATCATATCCGATGAAATTGGAAATCTGACACCAAATAAAGCAATCGGGAACAACAGTACTAGAGATAAACAATTGGAAACATGCTAGAATCAAAAGAAAACTACTGCACAATCAAAAATACAAAAAACAGTAATGAGAAACACCTGGAAACAGATGGAAACACAAATAAACAAAAGTGCAAATGCGAGTTAAATCAAATAATTCAGGAAAACAACAGGAAACACCGTGAAAACAAACAACTAGCCCTAGATAAGTCAAACCAATTGAAGAAACAGGTGGAAATACCACAAAAACTTTTGGAAAGGCTAAAGTCAACTTTAACATGAGGAAACAAAAGGAAACAGAATATCGAAAGAACAAAAGAGAATGAAAGAAAACCCCAGAAATCGTGAACAATAATGACCTTGCAAAAAGAAACACAGAAACCTATTGGAAGAACCTCAACAAGAGGAAAGCTGAGGGACACCAATAACAGCATCAAAGCTGTTAGGGAAACTTCAAAACTAATCTTAACATAAAAACACCCATAACAGTCCTCAAAACAATGAATCAGGAAAACTGAGCTTAACATAATACTACCAACTATCTACTATACTTCATAACTTAATAGAAAATCTCATAGCTCAATGTATCCTACTGAAAGACCAATAAACAAAATGTGTGAACTGAAAGAGAAGGGTGGATATTATGGGCAATAGGAGGGTCTGAGAGTTGCAATAGAAGAAAAAGACAATTTAGAAACAACGAGTACCAATCATCCAATCCTGACTGCTATGGGCATAGTAGAGGAGAACGAGTGAAAAAGAAAAGTTCAAACTGTAGGTAATACCAGTTTACCCACAGGATGAAGAAATCACGAATCACGGTATCATCATTCCCACAATTACAGTTATATCGAGAATAGGAAAGAATTTTGAATCTATTCAAATAGAAATATAATTTCCCATGCTGAGTTAAGAAAGCTGTTAATCCGCGATGAAAAACCCCAGGTGTATATTTAACCGGCTATTAAGATTTGGAAAAACTTATGAGTAATTTCGCCTTTATTATCTGTTTCCCATCTACTTGACCAACTGGCTCTTGACTGCTCACAGAGAAAGCCTTTACATATGTAACAGGAAGGGCATTGTAAGAGGTGTCTTTGTTTAAATGTGCCACGCGTGCCAATGTGTCAGCCAGCTCATTTCCAAGGCAGGCAGAGTGCCCCCTTTACCCAACAAACATGTGTCCCGTAAAGGGTGACACAATTTGAAATCGCTTGAATACGCTAAACGCTAGTTTAGTTTAACTTTTGGATGTCGAATATAATTCAAAACAACAGTTAAATCCGTACATATAATCACGTCATGCAAGTTTTCCACTTCTATAAATTTCAAAGCCTCTAAGACTGCAAGTAATTCTGCCTGAACTATAATACAGTTAGGATTAGCTTTAAAATCAGAACACTGTAAAACCTCCCTACCTTGGATAACACAAAAAAAATCCGAACACTGTAAAACCTCCCTACCTCGAATAACGCAAAAGGCCGATCCCACCCCGTCGTTTGATTTGGAACTGTCTGCATAAATGTAACACTTGTCGCTTTCCATGTAAGATATTATGTAATCGACATTATGATAAGATGGATGAGGAGTGATCAGAAGTCAGCCGGAACCTCCACCTGAACCTCTCCTCTTTCCCATCCATTTCTAACCTACCAGAATTAAGTATAAAGTACAACTGACATTTTTCCCGTAAGAGAAGATCTGGTGGCATCTTACCCGACAACAGAATGGCTGAGTTCCTAGATATAGTCCGATAGCCCTTAATAATATTAATACAAATACGACACTGGAATTTCAAAAGAGTTCCCTAATTTTAAGTTTATCCAGAGAGTCCCCCCAGATTGGGTATGCATAAGCCAGCTGAGGTACAACCACTCCCTCATAAATAGATTCAATTATGTTTGAGTTTAGGCCCCAATGTAGTGTCGCAACCATTGTGAGTTTGTTTAGTAAAGCCTCTGTTTTGCCGAGGACGTACCGAACATGTGGTTCCCAAGATAGATTTTTGTTGATAATACACCCTCCTCTATTTTGCTGAGGATGTGCCAAACATGTGGTTCCCAAGATAGATGTTTGTTGATAATACACCCTAAATACTTAAACTCTTTAACATAGTTTAAAACAGTTTCATTAAGTCTGATAACAGGGTAGGTTGTTTTGTGTTTTCGTGAAAGTAACATGAGATTAGTCTTATCTGGATTAAACTTCAACTTATTCTTCTCTCCCCAATTTATATTTAATGATAGGACCAAATTCCCCTTTCTTTTGAGAGACCCAAAGTCATTATCCTCAATGGTCACCAAGCAGTCGTCAGCAAAACAGACAATATTACACCCCTGCGGCAACTTAATGTCAAAAATAGTATTCATAAGTATGTTTCAAAAACCCAGTCCGCAGACCGACCCCTACGGATAAGCCATGGAGATGTAACACGTGTGAAATGTTATTGTATAATAATGTAACCTGTCTTCTCGAGAAATAATCAGTAGTCAATGTATATAAATTACATGGACACCCATATTCACGATAAGATTTTAGGAACCCATACCCTGTCAAACGCTGAACTAACATCCAATGAAATCAGCAAATAATTACTCTTTTTTGAAAGTGCATTTTGTGCTCGCTGTTTAACATAGAGTATAGCTTCTATGATACTACATTATGGAGTAAACCTGTATTGATGATCATTCAACTTACGATCTCTATGAAGGAAGTGATTAATTCTGTTTATTAAAGCCTTCTCTAAAACCTTTCCAAAAATCGTGAACAAACTGATTGGCCAATAACAATTTGGTTTATCCATAATCCACTTACCAGGTTTAGGTATCAGTTTACATATTGAAAATATTGAAAATGTGTTTAGCAATTTCTGAAGTAATTGCATCATGTCCAGATGCCTTTTTGTTATCCACTCACAATACTGTATATCTCATAAAAATACAAGTCATCCTCTGCAACATATGGCTGCTTAATGCAGAAATGAACCTGTTGATGTGTAGTGCTATCTTGGCCGAGATCATCCTTAGGGAAAAAATAATCCATTATGACTCAGATTATTTGTAAAATAAGCTAAGAACTCAGAAATTAGGATATTTATTATAATTTTTAAATATCTATCTTGGCTTGTCTAGCTAAGAAAATTAAATAATGTCAACTAAATAGCCATTTCTAAAGTTGTAGCAAAAATCCTATTTTTCAGTATTTACTTGACTTATTTTGCCATATATTAAATAGTTTTGAATAGATATTTTTCATTTCCACTATTTTCTCCTTAATTCTTTGATGATTGATCAAGATCTCTATATCATTGCATATCATAGGTGTTTGTTTCCATCAATAATTATGTAAGAAAGATCAAAAGATATATAGTAAAAAATAAAGCATTATCACTTTAAGTGAAGCTTGGCATACTATATTATTTTCTCCCATCATAGATCACAGAAATCGTTTCATCAGATATCACTGCTCTTAAGTCAGAGAGAAATGTAAAAAAACTGACAGATTATCTCCATCTGAAAAAAATTGACAGATGGAGATAATGTCAATTTTTTTACCTTTTTTTATTTTATATATTACAATATTTGTTGTATATTCTATTTTTTATTGTTTTGTTCAATATTTTCCTGTATTGTATTATATTTAGGTGTATTCTCATTTTTGTAAATAAATTTAATTGTAAAATCTAACTTTTGTTTCTTCTAGTTCTGTTAACAGAATCTTTTTGATAGCATATTTTAGTTCATTTTATTTTTTGCTACCTATAAAATTATTTATGTGAAATTATTTCCTGAGAACTGATTAGCATCTGAACAGAAAGGAAATATTAGACATTCCAAATTTGTTCCAAAAACTTCTGAAATACTGGAAAATTTAAAAGATCCAATAACACAATGCCATAATACAGGTAGGCCTCGATTAGTGCAAGTTCAAATAATGCGATTTCGATTAGTGCGACTTATAAAATTGATACCCATTCGAATAATGCGATATTCGATTAGTGCGACTTATAAAAATGATACCGTTTAATTTCGATTAGTGCGACTTATAAAATTGATACCATTTTTCAGTTAGTGTGAGTTTGAATAATGCGATATTCAATTAGTGCAACTTATAAAAATGATACCGTTTCGAGCAAATATTCGATTAATGCGAGTTGTAAGTATAGACCAGTCTTACTAACAAAGGTCTGTGATTAATGCGAATTGTAAGCATAGACCAGTCTTACTAACAAAGATCCGTCCCCTTTTACAACTTATAAAAATGATACCGTTTTTCACTTAGTGCGAGCAAATATTCGACTTTTAAAATTGATACCATTTTTCAGTTAGTGCGAGCAAATATTCGATTAATAGAGTTGTAAGCATAGACTAGTTTACTAACAAAGCTCTGCCTCCTTTTGTGATGTCAATTAACAAATTACCATTAATTTTCGGTTAGTAAAACCGGACGAGGAGCAGTCCAAGAACAATCACTTGGCTTTGAAGGGGTGAAAGATCATCAGAAAGATGAGCTTTTTTGCCTTTAACTATTTAACATTACTGTACTATTATTTAGCTTTGCTATCATATAAAGATTACTGTACTATTATTTAGCTTTGCTATCGTATACATACAGTAGAGTCGTTACTGTACTATTATTTAGCTTTGCTATCATATACATACAGTATAGTATAGAATTTTCTCTTTTAAAAAGTATCGAAATGGATAAAAGGAAAAACACTTTCTTACTATTATTTAGCTTTGCTATCGTATACATACAGTATAGTACAGAACTTTCTCTTTTAAAAAGTATCGAAATGGATAAAAGGAAGATCGGAAGAGCCTCTCTTTTAAAAAGTATCAAAATGGATAAAAGGAAGAACACTTTTGATGATGGTATGAGATGCGATTCCTGGTAAGTTATTAATTTAGATCAGCGTTTCTAACAGAAACAAAAAAAAGAAGAGGTTAATGATTACGCTAGAGCAAAAAATAGATATGATTGAGCGACATAAAAGCAGCGCTCAACTTCTGCTTTCGATTTACTCTTTTGGTAGAGTGACATAAAAGCAGCGCTCAACTTCCGCTTTCAATTTGGCGGTTGGTTTGATGATGGTATGGAAGAGGTTAGTGATTATGCTAGAGCAAAAAATGGATGTGATTAAGCGACGAAAGCAGTACTCCACATCCGCTTTCAATTTGCTCTTTTGGTTTTGATTTGGCGGTTGGTTTGATGATCGCATGAGACGCAATTCCTGGTAAATTATTAATTTAGATGATGAACAACAACGAAAAATATGAAAACAAATATTTCTTAAACAGTTAGTGTTAAGTTAGTATTGTGGTTATTCATCGTGAGGTTAGCTAATGGCTGGAATATCATAAAGCAAGAACCAATTACCATATTTTACATATAGTTGAGGGTGAGGGGAGGAACTAATGCCAGAATCTTACAAAGCAAGAACCAATTACCATATTTTACGTATAGTTAATACTTCGAATAGAGGTGGGAAATTCGTGGAACCAATTATTCGCACTAATCGAGGCCTACCTGTATATCATAAATTTGTATTTTTTCAGTAACTATGAGTTTATCATCATCAGTTAAATTTATCCTAAAATACATTTATTATGGTGTAAAAATGAAAAAAATCAAATATAAATATGATGTATGCAAAATATTTATTTTTATAAAAAGATTTACTTAAATTTTAACTTACTTAATCTATAAATTATTTTAAATGTGTAAAAAGAAAAGTTAAATTTATAAAATATTATTCCTATAACTGCATAAAATCATTAAAACGAAATCTGATAGAAACTACAATCATTACTGGTTTTGTAATTGGAGAAACAGTTTTCATTCCATGTATACACCTTTTGATTCTAACAGGTTTTCTCGCCCAATTTAAAAGACTGCAATTTCCTATAAAGTTTTGTTTTGCAATGACTTTTAACAAAGCACAGAGACAGTCCTTAAAAGTTGCAAATTTTGATTTAAATACTGATTGTTTTTCAAATGGATAATAATCCTAACTTCTATATCCTAAAGTTCATATCAATGAGGGGACTCTACTGCGTAATTAGCAAGGAATCCTCTGTGATTTTTTTTTTTGCATATTTTACGCCCCTTTCCAATCAGGGAGATTACTAAGATTTTTTTGCATATTTTACGCCCCTTTCCAATCAGGAAGATTACTAAGGGCGGAACCAGTTCCAAACACAGGCTGCACTTACATCCGAGGAGGGGGCCGGATAAAATGGAACATCTTGCAAAGTCGCGGGCCGGGCCTAGCATTCTCAAAAAATTTTTCAGGAGATACCAGACACTTGACGCAAACTCGGGTCCTCCTGCGTAGCACGACGACAGCGTTACCACTCGGCCTCTACTATGTGATTTACAAACAAAAACGCGGCACAGCCGGGTATTTTAGTTAGTCATTTATAAAATGAAATGCTATAAAATGTTAAAATTACATAAACTTTGAGATTATTATATTATTGTCAGATTAAAATTACATATGTGAACTATTCAGAATTAAAATCGAGTTTCGAATAAAATTTGACTCTGCTGAAAATTTCGAATTGCATAATCCCTGTTTTACTTGGATTTTTTGAAGTATATCAATTTTTTACTAGTACTGTAGTAATAAATTTTTTCATATGAATTAATACACTTAGTACTTCTGTTGGTAGACTTGATATTTCTACTCCAAGCCTAGATTCAATGTAAAAGGTTCAGATAGTTTGGTAGTTATTGATTAAAACCGCAAAAAAGGTCTCATATTAAAAACAATGGGATAAATTTAGTATGTAATTCAACATAATAATAAACTTACATTATATTTGTGTTTGGATTCGTGCTTTCAATTTGGGTGTCAGTGTTTGGATTTCTGTTTTCACATTCCATATTTCCCATAGATCTTAATATAAAAATAAGGTTAAAACTATACGATGCAAAAAGAAAAGGTTTTTCAAAAGATTAAAAAATATTAAACTTACGTTCTATTTAAAACGCAAGAAGAAACGTTTTCAATCCATTATGTTTTCTGATATTACATTAATATTTTAACTCTGTACATAATGATTAATAATTTAATATTTATATCTCTTTCAGAAAGGTTATTATATAATTATAATGATTCTAATTTAATATAATTATAAGCCATAAACCATAAACTTCCAATATGTTTTTGAGTTGCTTGTACTACCTTACAAAACAAATCTTCAGGAACTCAGTCTTTTGATTTTTTGATGTTATAATTTCCACAGAAAAAAAACATTATTTAATTAAAATTTTTAGTTTCTAGACAATATATTTGCTTTTATATTATTTCTATAAATATTTTTTAATTATTTATATTGAATCTGTAAAGAATATTAAAAATCTGAAGTATTAAATGTAAGCACTATAATAGTAAAACAATTTATTTTAAACAGAAGAAACGTTTTTGATTCATTATGGATTCTCTTCAGCTTCTAAAGGAACAAATTTTAAATTTGAAAAGTTTACATTCGTTGTATGAGTTATTATGTCACCATATACAGAAAGAGTTTTAAAAATTTAACAGAGTATCAAAATTAAAAACTAAAAACACTTTTAAACATTAAAAATTAAAAACACTTTTAATAAGAGATACATATTATAAATATGTATCTCTTATTAATTTTGTTAATATTTCCACATTTATTTTTATCTGTTAAATTTTTAAAACTTTTTCTTGTATATGGTGACATCATAACTTGAATGATGAATGTAAACTTTTTGAATTTAAAATATGTTCCTTTAGATGCTGAAGAGGATCCATAATGGATTGAAAATGTTTCTTCTTTTTAAAATAAATTGTTTTAATGCTTAAAGTGCTTGTATTTAATATTTCTCGTCTTAGAAACAGAGTTTGAATTAATTAACAATCTGAAATATAAGAAAAAATGGAAATCATTTGTCTTTATTGATAATTTTATTGTATCTTGTTAACTATTAGTTTATCTTATTTACTAAATAATCAATAGAGAATAACTCTAATGCTTATTGAGAGGAAATAATTTCAAATTATGAGCTAATTGGGGAAATCAACTGATTTATTTTCTATGGATTCTTTGATGATTGATCAAGATCTCTATATCATTGCATATCATAGGTGTTTGTTTCCATATTATAATTCTGAATATTTTATTGCATCTTGTTAACTATTAGTTTATCTTATTTACTAAATAATCAATAGAGAATAACTCTAATGCTTATTAAGAGGAAATAATTTCAAATTATGAGCTAGCAGTAATTATACATATCGACACAAGCTCAGTCTTTTTAGGCAAAAATGTTTAATAAATTCTTAGATACAAATTAATTGGAGGACTTTTGGCTTTAGTAAGCCCTCATCAACAGTTAGTTAGTTAGAATGTAACAAGCTCAAAGGAAAATTATTTAAATTTAAATAATTTGAATGTAAGTTCATATTCCTTTGAGCTTGTTACATTCTAACTATACTAACTGTTGATGAGGACTTACTAAAGCCAAAAGTGCTCCAATTAATTTGTATCTAAGAATTTATTAAACATTTCTGCCTAAAAAGACTGAGCTTGTATCTATATGTATAAAGCAAAGGTAGAAAGTGACATCCTTGAACATAGATAATTCACTATTCATTGTATTGGCTAATGAATTTTACACTTAAAGACAAATTTATTTCAAAAATTTATAAAAATTTATTAGAATTTAACTGATTCAAAATATTAACTTTGTGCAAACATATGCAAAATTATGAATTTATTAAAAATAAGACAAATTAGCAAACAAGTGTAACAATTTTTTTGGCCCATCATCATAGTATTACTATAGTTATTCAGTACAATCCATTCACAATTTTCATCATTTACAATCATAATACATCAGTTTATATCTATATCCAATCTTTTTCTTTCTTTCTTCCTTGTATGAATAATACATCCATTCCCCTCTTAATAAGCTTTTCTGCTAACTCAGCTTTATATTTATCATCAATTCAACATTCTAAATAGTTAATTTGATGCTAAAGTTATTCTGGATTAACTTTGTAACCATACTTGTTTAATTTAATGCAATTTTTTAAAACAATTAGATAACTTACATATCATATACTTAACATAAAGTAACCGGAATTTTATAAAGACAAATCAGAATCTGCATTGACAAAAAGCCACTATTGACCAGCTCCCATCTGATTTCTGAATTCGCAAACTGTCATATATTTGCTTTTATAAACAGCACTATTTATTAGAAATAAGTAAATAAACTGATGTTTCTGTAATGTCTAAGGAAATAATGCATAAATATTACTATTGTTTTGTTTATTATAAGTTAGTTTATTATTAAATAAATGAATTAAATCAAAAATTCAACAAATATTTGGAATTGGATTAAATTCAGACAAGCAAACAGTAATAAATTTTAAATATTACCTTCAGGATCTACTTCTTTTGAAAGTTTTAATGCATCTGATGTTGCTAAATCTTGGGTTGCAGGTGTTACTGCCAAAATAAGGCAATTTTCTTTGCGAATAAATGATAAAATCATCTCTCGGATTTGTACTTCGATATCTGGAGGCTGATCACCAACAGGTACTTTTGTTAATCCAGGTAAATCAATTAGGGTTAGGTTCAACACTACATTATAAAAATAAGAAAAACTATAATGCTGTATATTGTTAAATTGTATTTGTTCTTATTTACTTAATTGTTTTATAACAACTAAAATATTAAAAATCTAATTTAATCAATATTAGAAAATTATATATATTTTTCATTAAACAATAAAATAAAAGTAATATAGGCAATCCCCAAGTTATGTAGGTAGGTTTCATTCCATGAAACCTTACATAAATCAAAACATTTATATGTCAGAGCATACATTATACAGTACTAGTGTATCACAATGATATAACACTAAAATTAAAGAATAATATAACTATTATTCTTTAATCCAGATCCTATAAGATAATAAAGCAGTTATTTACTATCTTAGATAATCTGGATTCAATTCAGAGTTGCCAGACTTCTCCAATTTTTCTGGAGAAGTCTGGGTTCAGGCCTGGCTCGTTATCTAAAAATAATCTTTATGTAAGGTGGGGATCATCTGTATATCTATTTTGGAGAATAAGAATGACAGAATGAATATGAAATATGTTTTTGCAGTCAAAATTATCTTTTTCAGCTCAATGTCAATAAAATTAACTATAAACAAACCAAAGTATATTTCAAATTCATTTCATATAAATTTTGTTACTTGCATTATTTTATTTAAATTCAGTAAATTATCATGATGATATGCTTACAATTATATATATAATGTCTAGTTTTGTTTTAATCATTTTTCTTAGTATTAACTGATGCATTATTGTTAATGTTATGTCAAACTTATAATAATCTAAAATGAAAATTAATTTGAATCAATGCATCAAATATAGAGAAATATTTCACTTACAATGGGGTTCAGTTTAAACTCTGCAGTTGTAAGTCAAAATTGCCTAAAATTTATGAATTTCCCACTACTAATCTTTATTAGAACAATTATATATAGGATTATTACACTTTATTGCAATAAACATAGTGAACACAAAACTATAAGAATTGAACCTGACACAAAAAAAGACTGAAGTACTAACAGCACCCTTTTTGTCAGATTCCTGCAGTTTTATATTTTTTTAAGTTTATTACAATAGTTACAATAATAAATAAAAATTTTTGCTTTGTCAGATATCAGATTTTGAATAAACAACCCATTATTTTTGATTATTCTTGTAGAATCTGGTCTAGATTTAAATAAATTAAATACAACTGATTATTTAAGTAGGACAGAATTACAACAGATGGGAAAGGAGGAATATTAACGAAGTGTTAGATTATATTAAATAATAACTGCATTGGAAAATTTTATGATTTCACTATCAGTAAGTTGAAATCCTGTTTATATGCTTCAATTTTGATATCTGGATCATGGTTTAGTCTATCTGTTGTGAAAAAAACATTAATTTCAACTTAAATATGTTCTACAATAGATATTAAATGTCTTAAGATTATGCTGAGAGCAATCAATAATGGTATGGTTTTGGATAAATATATTAAAATTTTTGAAAATTATTTAAGATCAAGTTTTTATTTTGTATACTCAATTGGACAAATAGGTCAATGTACAACTTGTACATGGTGTAGAAAATTGAAAAGCCAACATCAGCATAGAGAGAGTATCTAGCCATATAGTGCAAGTGAAATCATCATCAATACAGTGGCATATTTACATTGCGTTTTACACTTGTGAGACCAAATCTTTAGTAGACTTTTATTTTTTCCTATTATTATTACCAGAAAACTGATGTAAAGTTGAAAAGGATATAAATCAAAATGACTTAAACTGAGGTATGACTGTATATAATAAAAATTTTATTAAAGAATTAGATGTGAAATCAACAGTTTCCTCAGTTATTTTCATAGTTATAACATTCTATAAGTCTTGTTTGTTGCAGAGTATAGATTATCAGCAGTTGAGAGGTATTACTAGACATGATGCAACATAATTGCATTTTATCTCTGTCTAGCTCTTGCCTTATGTTGCATCATTTTGATTTAGTAATAATGACTTTTTTGTCATGATACCTAGAATCTAACACCATACTAGAATTTGAAAATTTTTTAAATTATAAAAAATTATTTCTGAAAATTTCTAACTCATGAGGATCAACTTATATACAGATTTTGAATTTTGATATTTTTTAGGAGTTGAACTAGAGGATCAGTTATGAATATATATGGTAATTAAATATCACGGTTATAATTAGATTATATGCATTTTGTTGTCTTAACACTATAAAATTACAACAATCATTTTCATTTCTATTTCCTAACAACATTATAATGCTATTTAATTATGAATATATCAAATTTATATTTTAAATATGACTACTATTTTAATTTATACATTTTTTCTTTAAATAGTGTTTTTGTAAGAAAAGAAAACTGTAAATCTCTCCCATTCCTCTTACTGAAACCCACATTCTTTATCAAATACATGATAAACACTTTTATTCTAAAAACTCTGCAAAATTATGAATTAAGTACTTAAAAACAAAGCACTAAATTTCAATTAAATTCAAAAAATAATAATAAACATTTATTAAAAAATGTTTTCAATTTTCCAAAGAGAAAACACATTGGTTTGCAATGTAAAACAATTGTTTTATGTTATAAACCAATGTATGTATGTAATCAAATATACGATCAATTATTTTTAAATTTTTGTATTCTGAGAATATAAAACTGAAAAGGATCTCTTTGGAAGATCAAAAACATTTTTTAATAAATGTTTATCATTAATTTTTGAACTTAAATGTGATTAGTGCTTTTTGTTTGAGTGTTTAGTCTGTAATAAACAAATTTTTTAAGTTATTAAATATTTTGATTTTCATTATTTACATGCTTCATTTATTAGTTTTAAATCAAAATAAAACATAGTATCACTTAGATTTTACACTTTCCAGGGGGAAGAATGAAAATAGCATAAAAATGAGAAAAAAAAAAGGTAAATTAAAGGAAAAATTTGTACAAAATACAGTTTTATCCTGATTTTTACTATAGTGTTTAAAGTCTAAACAAGTACAGTACAGGAATACCCCAGAGTTACATAATAATAGGTGAGACGGGAAGCATAACATAAGTCAAAAATTACATGTCAGGTACCTACATATTCCCAAAACTACTTTCAAGTACATATGTATTAGGTTCTTAACTGGCTCTTTATCATCAAGAAAACAACAAATTATAAAAGTTTATAATATGTAGTTGTAATTAAAGATTCTTAATCAACAAATCAGCAAATGAAACATGTACATAAAAATACATGCGCATTATGTAATTGTGAAGCAAACAAATGGGCAAGGGGCAGGATGAGAAGTTACATATCTCTGAATTTATATAAGTAGGAGTATTACTGTGTTTAGCAAGACCCATTATTGGGAAAATCCTTGATAAGATTTTGATAAATCGACTTAATTGGTTCCTTGAGAAGATTGACTTTTTTAGCGATAAACAATTTGGATTTCGTCCTGGAAAAAATGCCATCATGGCAGTCAGCAGAGTTTTGGACTTTATTAAGAATTCAAAAACGGAAAATAACCATACTGCCATTATTAGTATTGACTTTAAATCAGCCTTTGATAGTGAATGGAGACCACGGATTCTTTTTAATCTTAAAAAGGTTGGTTGTCTTCTTAACCTTTACAGACTTCTTCAGACCTATTTAACTGACAGATCCTCGGTTGTCTGTACTCCTAACAACTTTTGATAATAACAGAGGTTGTCCCCAGGGATCTTGCTCCGGGCCCACTTAATGGAACATTCTTTATAACGATTTTCTCACATCTAATAATTGCCTTCCTGCTGACACTAGTATTCATGGATTTGCTGATGATACCATCCTGCTTGCAAAACATAAAAATAGAGATGGACTTGAAAATCTCGTTAATAGAGCCCTAATTTCTATTGTAGAATGGAGTAAGAAATTGAAACTCTTAATCAACTTTGACAAATGCAGCTGCCTCCTTATTGGAAGGAAAGGTCCTCTCAAAAGGAAGATTTCTGTTAAGATTGATGGTAACCGTATTAAGTGTGTCAACAACCTTAAAAATTTGGAAATCATTATTGATCACAAACTTAACTGGCACTCGCATATTGAATACGTCACTAATAAAGCTTGCAAAATCTTACATAACCTCAGAAGCCTAGGAGGAAACATTTGGGGTTGTAAAGGTTGGAGATGCAGAGGTTGTGACTTTTGTCCTAATAAGTTAAATTGGAAAATAATAACTGTACTGGTAATGGAGGAGTTAGGCCGACGCCATGTTGGACAGGTGTTCTCCGAAGACTGGGTGGTGACGTTTGTGATATCAGTCGAAGTTGACATGTATCCGTTTGCTTGTATGTGGATTATTTATTATATTGTACTAAATCTAATTATTAATGTAAAATTTAAGTTGAATTATTTGAAGTTAAAACTTTGTATTTTGAAACTATTACTGGCTTTATGTAAATTAAGTATTGTATTAAAGTACCCGATAGAGGGTGTTAAAAAGGTCCTTTCCATGAAGTGCTGTGCCCGACGGCAGACTCGGAACTGTAACAAGAAGTATATCGTCAATGACTGTGACGATTTGTGTTGGGTTTTTTTGGAAGGACCAAGATATAACATTTCGTCAGATTATTGTAAGTTTTCCTTTGTATTCTTATTTGGTGAATAAAATTACTAACGATGGATCAGATTTGGAGATTGTTGGATTGGTTAACTCAAGTTGACATTCATTTTCACGTAATTGTCCAGCTTCGACGAAGCGAAAATTTTCAGTCGGCGAGGAGTGGGCGAACACGACATAATGACCGTCAAGCACCTGGGGCGGGTCGTTATAGGGTTACAGCTCTGCAGCCCTTCGAACTACTTATATATTGCTGCAGTGGAACCAATAATCTTTTACAGGGCTGCTATCTGGGGTGGAGCCATGAACAAAAGCCATATTAAAAGGAAGTTGCTCTCGCTTCAGCGCAAAGCAGCTATTGGCATTTGTAAAAGCTATAGAACTGCACCAACAAATGCTCTCCTTGTGGCAGCCAAATTAAAGCCCATCTATCTGAAAATCCAACAAATTTATCTGGAAAATGCGATTATTAAGAACAACAATAGTAAAGAGATCCTGAACTTAACACAAGATCTTATTAACTTTTGTGAGATGGTCAAGAATAAACTACTGAACACTTTCCTAACCTACTTCTCCATCCTGGTAAATGGATTCACATCCAGTGGAGTACTGAAATTGAGTATAAAACCAATGCTCTTAACATCTATACTGACGGATCTAGAAACGAGAACGGAGTGGGAGCTGGAGTTTTGTTTTTAGATAGCAATTTTAGAACTATCTTTCAAGGATATTACAAACTCGCAAATCATTGCAGCATTATTCAAGCTGAACTCTATGCTATTTACAGAGGACTTGTTGAGTTTGACAAGAATAACTATCCTTATTCTTCCATCTACATTTTCTCTGACAGTAAATCTGCACTGAGCATGCTTATCAAGATACGATGCAATTCTTTTCTTGTTTACAAAATCAGAGAAATCTATCAAGTTCTCCACGAAGAGATCAAAGTCTTCTTCACTTGGATCAAGGGACATTCTGATTCTGTCGGTAACGATAAAGCTGATTTGCTCGCTAAGAAAGCAGCTAGCATTCAATTACCTATCGTTTATTCCAGAATTCCAACCTGCCAAATCAAAAATTTTATTAATAATGAAATCATTTCCCTTTGGCAAGAGGAGTGGGAGAACGGCTTGACTGGCAGACATGCTTTCAAATTCATGCCATCTATTAAATTTATTCTCGACTGCAATTATTTCCATCCTTCGCATACTCTGACTCAGGTAATTACGAGACATGGCAACTTCAAAACTTATCTTGAAAGGTTTAATATTTTAAACAATAACAGCTGCGACTGTGGTATCAACACATCTCAAACTATGAACCATTTTCTTTTCCATTGCCTGCATTTTTGTGCCCAAAGAACTTCTCTCAAACGAAGTGCAGTTATGGCTGGCTTCAACTGGCCTTGCAAAGAAGAAAACCTTATAAGTCATTATTCCATTCTCTCCTGAACTATATTGTGGAAACTGGTGCTTTAGTCCCATACTCTTCCCAAATTACCAGCGGAATCTCCATCAGCTAACTGAAACTGATGGAGATTCCGCAACTTATAATTGAACTGGTTTCCTTCGTTCAATTATAATTCTTTGATCTCACCTACGTGCGCTCTTGGTAGTGCTACTCTGCTGTCATTTGAACTCTCACCGATCCTCAGTGTTTTAATACCTCAGCGAATATGAATTGCGACTTCCTCGCCTACGGTAACTTTTGTGCACTTTTCGTGCAGTTACTATTGCAATTGATTGATTGAATCTGCTGACGGTTTGGAAGGTTTCCTCTAACTTTTTCCTGGACTGATATGTTAATAATAGTTATATGTACTGCTCCGGACTGACACTTTACATCATCTTCGGACTTTCTTTTGTTTATTTTATTCTTATATATTTAATGTTATGTTATGTTTTTTTTTTTGTATCCATTATGTTATTATGAACTATGTTAAAGCCATACGGCTTGAAACTTATATGAAACTATGCTCTCACTCCTCTAGTGACCCATCACACTTCTGATAGGAATTCTATTCTTGTAAATGATTGACTACAGCACAGATTAAAGTGAAATCATTTAAAGTTACTGAAGATGAGTTAGTTAAGTTGAAAGTGCTTTAATTATTTAATAAATCAAGTTTTTCACTTTAATCTGTGCTGTAGTCAATTATTTATAAGACTGAAACTATAAGTGAAATTGCTAATAAATAGTAATTATATAAATTCTATTCTTTTCTCGCACTTTCCTCTAACTAACTCTCCTCACTTCTTTTCAATCCTATTGAGTCAAACCTCTGAGTATGCCCTTCTATCATCTTTCATCCCTGTATCCCTGTGTTTAGCAAGACATATTTTTATTCCTATATAGTAGGTTCCTGACTTACATAGTTAATTTGTTTTAAAAAAATTCTGCATAAATTGAAAACTGTACAAATACAACAGAACTTAAATTTGATATTTACAAATGGACACATTAGCAAATGGAATAATCAAATGAAATTTATGAATCTACTTTAATCATAGATAAGAAAATTTAAGACCAAAATTGATATTTTTATAAAAATGTAAAATTTTTATTGAATTTTTCATTAGGGTTTATAGAAATTTAACAAAAATTAAAAGCCTTATGCATCAGTCTATCTCTGAAATTACATAAATCAAAACCATGTAAGTTGGGGACTTATTGTATATGAATCCATTTTTTTTAAATAGAAATTTTTGTTTCAAATGACGAAACTTTTCTTTCTTTTCTAACATTTTTAAATCAAAAATATATAATTTAAACAATTTCAAAAATGCCAGTTCAATATCAAAATTGATCAACAAAACTCAAGATCAATACTCACATATTAACAGCTCAAAATGACAATTTAATCCAAACAAAAAGCACACAAAAGTTCAAAAGCATAAAGTCAAAAATAAAATTACTGTATTTAAAATTATAAATCCAAAAATATAAAGCAATTATTTCCCTTGATTGATAAGAATAATACAAACACAAAAGTGGTAGAAAAACATACAATAATGATGGAAGCAATCATTCCATCAGATTGGCTTTTTATACAGGATTGAATTCATGTCCACAGAGTTCATTTTGATCATCATATAAATCAAAGTAATCAAGTTGCCAATGTACTGTAAAATTTTACAAAAGTTTTGTATTAATCTGTATAAAAATAAATTGGATCAAAATATTTTAAATGTATATTGCAGGAAAACAATATGATAACACAAAATATAGGTCTGTTACATTATATATCAAAAAGTTTAAAACAATTCCAAATTTCCATTAAATTCTTAACTGACAATTAAAATTTGTAGTAGGTGATATTTTTGAAATTTTAATTATAATAATATATAGAATTAAGATAAAATAATTAAACTTCAGTTTTAATAGTTTAAATATTTTTAAATTTATTCTTATAAGCTAACCATTTAATATTTAAAGATCGGTCAGGTCTGGATCTGTCGGCTAGAGTCCGATCTAAAAGGTATCATTGTCTATCTAAATCCTTTGAACGAATTATGTTCGTTAACTGATCACCCACTGATTTCCACAACAGAATATTCATGTTCGCACGAGTTTTTCTTTCACGATTTGTTTTAAAGCGAACACTTTCTCAACGGAATATTCCTCTTTCAGAGATGTTTCATTCTCCACCCTTGTTTTTATGGCAAATGTCTTTCAATGGAAGATTCGCCTATCCACGAGTTTCTTATGATTACTTTTTTGAATATTTCTTTACATAAAATTCATTATTAAGGAAAGTTTTTTGTCGAAATTATTTTCATCAAAACCAAAGATAGCTAATTTCAGACTTAAAAAAATTTGTCCTCTACGATTTTGAATTGATTATATGAAAACATTCCAATTACATTATGCATCAATATCTGATAATTTAAACTGTCATCAATAATGGAAAATATCTTCATTAATTAAATCTTATTAACCATCTAAATTAACGATCTCACTTTCTTACTCCCTTTATTGTGAACCGCGTAGCATTTATTATAATCATTAAAATATACAGAAGATATTAAAAAGAAAACAGTTTTGCATGAAATATTTGAAAACTTTAAAGTGTTTTTAAATTGTTTTGGAATTCAGTAAAGCAATTTTTAAATAAAAAAATTCCATTCAAATTTATAAGAACTAATCTTAAAATTATTAAATTATAAATGATTTTTAATATGAGTTGATGTATATCATTTTTAAGGAAATTAAAATATAGTTATCTAATAATGAAGTGTTGATTTTGTTACCTTGATAAATAGTTGCACTCATTTAGAAAACGTTTAGATTATTTAAATATATTTGAAGTTAAATACCAAGATTGAGCTAGAACCACTATTTTTTGTCTTGTATCATTGAGTAGCTATTCCTGGCTTAATCAGGATGTGGAATTAGACAATAAATATTATGTTGGATAAATCATCTTTTATAATATAATGTAACTACTGTATTTATTAGTGAATATATGTAGTGTTGATTCCGGGAAGCATTAGCAGTTAAGCAATTTTTCTAGGGAGGTTAAATATTTACGAAAATTTTTTTACCGTTCTAATTTTGAAATGGTCCAGGGATTACAGTTTGATAGAAATTGAGTATAAAGATATGTTGCATTTCACCTTTATCATCTATTCTATGATCAGCATGCACAAGTGTGTATTTTAAGACTGTCTTAAAATACTCAGTTTTTATCAATTGACAAATATCAATTGAATCGATGAGAAAATTAGAAAATTTAATTATCGAAAGAAATTGTTTAAAATTTATGGAATATAAAGAATATATTTGTCAATTTTGTATAAAACGGAAATTCAATGAAATTTGTAGTTCACTGTGAACAAATAATTTTACATTTCACTTCATGCTTTTTTAAATAATTTTAGCTTTCAACTACGAACTTTATAGTTTAGTGCATTATTTTCCATAAGATTACTATTCCTGATTTATACCATATTTCAAGTTTTGTTTTATTAATTTAACTTAATACATATTTGACTAAAAATTTATTATTTATAATAAAATGAATTTCAGATCATATTTTTATAATGGCAAACAGTAAATATATCAATTTGATAATAATACTTAAGCCAAGCACTTGCAAATAAATACTGCATTTTTGCTTCGAATTTCCATATTAAATTTTAAGAATTTTAGAATATCAAATAGTGTACAAAATTTTCTGGGAAAGATTTTTTTTATATTAAGAATTACAAGGACATTAATTACAGGAAAAATACTGATTTGGTAAGTCCAGCCCAATAAGATTTTTTTGTTTTAAGTCTACATAAAAATTTATTTTAAAATATAAATAAAAAAACCATCATCGTCTTTTAATCAAGAATTTTAATGCACAAATCACAATTACATTACCTGCTTAACAATACAAAGGACTATCTGTACATTAGTTTACACAGCACTTGATGTAAATAACTGGTATCAGCAATTATTGAAATATGTATTGTGATGAATACATTTTGGTTTAATATTAGGAATGTAACTGCAAATATAATAAAACTTTTAAATTCACAACAAGGAGCAAGTTCAATACCTGCATTTATGGCAGATTCAATTACTGCAAATGCCAAATGAGGCACAGTTCTGTAACTTTTGATGAAAGATATGTTGCATTTCACCTTTACCATCTATTCTATGATCAGCATGCACAAGTGTCAGTCTTGGGTCTCTGTTCATTTGTTAATTTAATCTGATCTGGAAATTCATTGTATAAATCCATTTCACTCTCTTGAGCAATGGCATTTTTTGCTACTGTCTGAAATGCTTGTTGGACATTAATGGCATCTTTGGCACTCGTCTCATAGTAAGGAATATTATTCTTACTTTGACACCAACTCTGAGCTCGTTTGGTTAATACCTAAAATGAAAATTTCTAATTAAGAATCAATTTTTTTTAATGTACAATATTAGATAATTATGAAAACAATTCAGCACAATAGGCAGAAATATATTTTATCATCACTAAAAAATAATAGAATATTTTTCTTATTATTGCTAGGCAATTTTGTGCAATATTAAATAATTTTAGTTTTTCTAAAAGAAAAAAAATAATCAAGCTAATTCAATAAAATCTGTTACAATCAACTTTCAGTTAAATATTTAACTTCAATTAAAAAGTCATCTTATTTTTAATATAATTCAAACTTACCAGTAAATCATATATTCAGAATATAGTACAAATTTTGAAAAATATATTTCTAATTAAAAATACTGCAATAATTTTAGTATATATTCTTATAAGAAATGACTCTTATTTTTTATATGCATTACATATAATAATACATCTCACTTCAATTCTGATTTTAAAATTAAGCATTTAAATTTTGAGGTTTTTCTTATACAAGTCATTTTCTTAAATTCATAAGTTTAATTATTTTAAATTAAAATGTATCATAACCATATTTCATTATCATATTTTAACATTTGATTTATTGACTATTATCAAACTTCAGGTGTTTGAAATAAATAATTATTGATAGTTATAATTAAATTATTACTGTACAAAGTAAATTAAAAATATTTTTAAATAAATTGTAAATTTTAATTTTTTAGTTTGAAGTTGTTAAATAATGGACAAAGGGAGGAGTAATTAAAATAATCCAAAATAATTGATGAATTTATAATGAAATATGTTTTAAATTGTTGTTTCTTTATATATTAATTTTATTTTACTTACAGTTCTGTTTTCCAGATCAATTTTATTTCCTACAACCACAAATGGGAAATTCTCAGGATCTCTAGGTGAAGCCTGAATCAAAAATTCATCACGCCATGAATCTAATGACTTGAAAGTGCTTGGAGCAGTCACATCAAATACTAAAACACAGCAGTCAGCACCTCTATAAAAAGCTACACCCAAAGATTGAAATCTTTCCTGACCAGCTGTATCCCAGATCTATAAAAATGTAATTAAGAATTAATAATAAAATTAATTTATAATAATTCTTTTTTTTTATAATTTTTAATTACTAATACTGAAATAATACTAAATTATAACCATTAGAAGTCAGATGAAAATAGTTTTTATAAACAAACTATATTCAAAAGTTTTGTATTCTTAATGAAAATGAACTTCAAAGCATTCATAAGAAAGAAAATTACATAAAAATGTTTATCAACTTTCAAGCTTATGTCAACTATAAAGCTGAGCAGAACAATATTTAAATTTTTAACAATATATTAAAATTCTTGTTTTATGTAAAGCTTTCATAAACAAAACTAAATAGGCAGTACACATTAAAATACTTTATATAAGGAAAAATTATGAATTTTTGAAAGAATGACTATGGAGAAATTGATAGAGAATAAGTACAGAGAAATCATTTGTTCAGCAATTGTATAATATTTTGAGTTTTCATGAGAATATGGGAATGATGATATACATAGTATTGGTATTAGATTTAATAATATGGCCCGTGGGCCGGAGGTTGCCGGAGGGTAATGTAGACTTTAAAAATAACATGATAAATATAAAAATATTTTTTAAAGTCTAGCAATACGGGCCGAAGGTTGCCTAATGTAGACTTTAAAAATAACATGATAAATATAAAAATATTTTTTAAAGTCTAGCAATAATTCCTATGCATAACATTTTTGTAATCAAAATCATAGGTTCTCACAGATAATATATAAACTCAATTTAGGCATATGCTTAATCAGCCACTTATCATTTCTCAAAAACTGATGATAAAGCCTTTAAAAGAAGTAATATTTTAGTATTCGTTTTTTCCTTCATAGTCTCTTGTATTTTTCTTAGACTTATTACAATCAATTGGAAATTATCTAAAATTTCTTTTCCCTTCAGCTCAAAAGCTGTTTCCTGTTGCTTTCAACTTTTAGTATATAAATCACTTCCCCATATTTGTACCTATATTTAGATACTAATAAAATTTTATTTTGAGCTTAAAAATTTAAGAATTATAAAAATGTTCAGTTTAAGAGAGAAAAGAATAATTATTGAATAAGACTTGTGGAACCATTTTGAAATGACTATATAGATTTTTTGATGAGTAGCTTTTAAACACTCAATTTTCTATTAGGTTGTTCGGAAAGTAATTTTGTTTTTCCCCCACCAGTGGCATTAGTTGTATTTTCTCTGCCAATTTTATTTTAAGCTATATTGTCATTATAAATTTCAGCAGTTGACATTTCAAGGTATATTTTAAAAAATTTCTTTGGTTCTGTGCTGTTTTTTCTTCTTGGTGTCCTATCAAAAATGGAAAATAAAATGGAGACTTTTGGCATGTTTTACTTTTTTATTACCAAAAAGTAAGAACACTGTTCAAGCAAGAAAGAAGTTATGTAAAGTGTAGGGAGAAAATGTGTTAACAGAATGTCAGTGCCAAAACTGGTTTGCAAAATTTCATTCTGACAATTTTGATGTTAAAGATGCACCATGTGCTGGAAAGCTGATTGAAGCTGATGACAAAATAAAGGTATTGGTTGAAGCAAACCGCTGAATAATAACATGAGAAATTGCTGCAAGATTGAATTTTTTGAATTCAACCGTTCATGACCAGTTGAAACGTTGATATTTGGGTTCCACATGCTCTCAAAGAAAGATTTACTCTATTGCATCGACATTTGTGATTTGCTACTCAAACGTGAAGAAAATGATTCCTTTCTGAAGTGGATCATAACTGTTGATGAAAAATGGATTCTTTACAACAAAGTTGAATGTAAGTGATAATGGTGCAGAAGAAATGTACCAGCTCAAAGCACTCCAAGAAGCCCCATATTCATAAAAAAAAAAAAAATATTATGCTCTTTGTTTGGTGGGATTTCAAGGGATTTGTTTTTTTT
>AYEL01078186.1:0-27085 GCA_000484575.1 Olivierus martensii
TCCTCCACAGGAGTAATCCCTCACACACTACACAAAAGCCTCAAAACATTAGATCTACATCCCAAGACATACATAACACTACAAAAAGCATCACTACTCAATACATGCAACATAGTAAGAAAGTTTCTCAGCACTGACACAGACAGTTAGTTAACCCACAATTAAATATTACAAGTAGGTATGTCTTGACTCATGTCCGACATAGCACTTTGACCCGGAGATACTCCGTACCCACACTGATGTACTATAACAATAATAATAATAATAATAATAATAATAATAATATCACACTGATGTACTATAACATAATAAATAATAATAATAATAATGATGAAAAATTATTATTATTTTTTAATGTCACTTCTCAATCACTGGCTGCTAAGTGCTAATTATTTTTTCTAATTTTCATTCCAGGCCTAGAATGAATTATTTACATTTCTAGTAGAATTATTCAACATATTGATTTCTTACTATAGAGGTTAGGGATTAATAGTTGGGTCCAAATACAGGATTCCTGATTTATATTATCTTGCATTAGATCATCCCATATTTAAAATTGATTCTGGGGCAATGACATAATCAAAGACCAAATAAATCTGTACATTCTATTCCACTTGTTTTGTATTATCAATAAATCAGTATCTAAACTAAGAGTAATTTGCACTTCGCATATATATGTTATCTTGCCTCTAAACACTACGTGTCTAATTCAATTCAGCAGTCTAGGATCCAGATTTGAACCTGACCTTTGGGTGAAAATCTGAACCACTTCCACCAATTTCCAGTGAATGATAAATCAATCATATAGAACTGTGTTGCATCTCATCATGGAAAATTTAGATTCAATTCCAGATTTCAAAACTCTTGATTTTTTCAAGAAAGGTTTAACCCAGCTTATTGAAACTGTTGTTCATCTCATAGTCCAGCATTTACATGGAATAGCCTTGCTATTTAGTTACCTTCAACAGAAAAGCAATATTAAACAAGAAAGAAGACCTTTGTTTATAATTGAATGGCTCAATAGAATTTTATTTTATTTTTTAATCTGATCTTGTCAATTTCATAGTCTAATACATCAAAGTTATTCCGATTTTGGGAAAAGATAAAATGATATTTTTGAAATTTTATGTAAAAATCAAATTTTTCACAAGATGAGCTATAAAATGCTAAAAAACTAAAAAAAATTTTAGTTTATTTTAACAGAATTAGCTAATTATATCTTAATCTTTCATTTTTTGTTTCAATTTAAAAATTTAAGAGAAAATTGTGAAAAATGAAATGCAAACATCCTGTGGACATTTAAATGGGTGTGGCATTTTTGTTGCTTTACAGCAGCCATTCACTTCCCAAGAAATTATAGCCAAGCCTACTTTATACTGTGGCATGTGGTATTTGATGGGTTGCTACAATAAACCATTTGCAGTCCAATTAGATGAACATAAAATATATTATAACTGTTTACATATTGATATAAGATGATTTTCATATATGTTAGGATTTTTTTGATACAAATAAAAAAATTTATAAAAAGTACTATAAAAAATTGTGTAAATGAAGTAAGAACAAATTTTTATTAATATTTCATATTTATTAATGACAACATTTCAATGAATTCATGTAATTTATTTAATAATTTATATGACGTAACTTCATTCAAAAGTTATGTAATTCTTGGTCTCTTATAAATAATTTCTAAAAATTTCAGCCAAATTTCTTCATTCTGGCTCATTTTGTTCAGAGGACATGTTGCTATTTAAAAATAAGTATTTTGTGGGATAGCTAAGATTTCATATAAAAAAATTTGTTTTTTGTCAATCTTGTGTATGGAATGAGAAGTTGTGAAAAAAATAAAATTCCAAAAAATGCTTACACTGTTAGAAAGAGAACAAAAAATGCAATAAATCCTGAAAATTTCAAAAGATTTTAAATGAAAATTAAGTGAGATTTCACAATTTTAATTTTTCTATTTTTTTTGCATATTAATTAGATTCAATTTTAAAAAATAGGCAACAGCAAAAAGGTTAAGCCATAGATAAGGACTTGGCTCATCTGAATTTTCAATTTTGGACCTTTAGCAATAATCCAGATACTCTGACTATTGTTCAAGATAAAAAGAGAAATTGCATTCTAAATTGTCATTTGATTTGGCAGATTTCATATTTTTGTAAATCGTAAGTATAGAATAAGTATATTGATTTTATTGGTCAAAATTTTTTTGTCTGGAACCAATCAATCCATTTTAACATTACATTTATGGAAAAATCTGATTCAATTTACATCATCTCAAACAACATTGCAGGTCTTGGAATAAAATGTGTCATAATTTCAGGGATTACTGTACATTAACAAAATTTTTTGAAGTATTTTCCATATTTCAAAAAATTTTGTCTAAAGTCAATCTCAGATTCTCTAAATAGAAAGCCAAAGAATTTCCATGTAATTAATCTGGCCAATAATAAAAAACAATTAAAACTGGATGTAGTTAGAGCATAAACATTTTCAACTAAGTTTTATTTAAATTGAAAATAAATAAAACTTGACTTAATTAGATTATGAGGAACTAAACAAAATGACTGTCCTAGTAATGTAACATTTGCTACAGAAACTGTTGAGTCTTTTTTTTAACTACTTCAATGAGTTTTAAAATATTGATAGATATGGATTATTTTTAATTTTTTATTGAAATATGCAGCTAGAGAACATTATTTTAAAAAAATTTCGCAAATTTATTTATAATACATGATTTCATTTCAAACATGTCAGAAACAATCTCAAACTGAAAAGAAATAAGTAATTGCATTAACTACTTCAATGAGCTTTAAAATATTGATAGATATGGATTATTTGTAATTTTTTATTGAAATATGCAGCTAGAGAACATTATTTAAAAAAAATTTCGCAAATTTATTTATAATACTTGATTTCATTTCAAACATGTCAGAAACAATCTCAAACTGAAAAGAAATAAGTGATTGCAGAAGCAATATAAATTAATGTAGCCTCCTTTACTGATAATCTTTGATGGCAACCATTATAAAATATGAATATCTATTGTAAATAATTATTATTTTAAATATAATTTGTTATAAGTCAGTGCATTGTAAGTTAAGGAGCCCTATAATTTACATAAATAAATTTGATTTATGTAACATTATTATAAATTTAAACTTTATTAAGCTGGAGAACTTTTGTACATTCATTTAATAAAATTAGTAATTTTAAGTTATTTAGAAGTAATACAATTTTTGCAGCATAGTTTCCTTCACTCTTTTAATTATCATAACATTGACTATTAATTCAAACTGTTCAATATAATGCAAAATTACATCTGAGACATTTTTAACTACAGCATAATTTTTTCTCTGGACTTGATTCTATCTCTCCTTTGTATTTCAATTCTAGTTGTTTCTATCATGCATGATTTCTGCTTCTTCCATAATTACTTTTTCTGGCAAATCATCACCTTCATTCATTAATAATTATAGACAGCAAATAATAATATTTGTTGTTTTTTTCTAAATCATTGGGTTAGCTTCCATTGGATATATTAAAACCCAAAATATAGCAGATAAATCAAATGTGTGAACCCAAAAGCAAGCCCCAAGCCTGTCTAGTATTCAATATTATAACTGCCATCTGTGGCATTTCTGTCCTATCAAATCTTCTCTAATTTAATCTGAGATGTTGTTCAAAATTGTCTGCACCATCTCCATCTTCCGCTTCCTTCAATATGATCATCTGAAGCAGTTAACAAAAAGAAGCTATATCAGAATACTTAACAGAATATTATTTTTTTTTTTCATTTCATTGCTTTAAAGGTTTCTTCCTGTTTGTACTCTTCTCTAATTTAATCTGAGATGTTGTTCAAAAATTGTCTGCACCATCTCCATCTTCTGCTTCCTTCAATATGATCATTTGAAGCAGTAAACAAAAAGAAGCTATATCAGAATAATTAACAGAATATTATTTTTTTTTTTCATTTCATTGCTTTAAAGGTTTCTTCCTGTTTGTACTGTGCTACAAAACATCCTTTATGATATTTTTACATAAAACAAATCATGATTGAAATAAAATAATACATAATATACTAAATTGATTTAGTATCTTTATATGTAAAATATAAAATAAAATATACTTAACATTAAAGAATCAATTTCGTTTATGATATTTTTACATAAAACAAATCATTATTGAAATAAAATAATGCATAATATACTAAATTGCTTTAGTATCTTTATATGTAAAATATAAAATAAAATATACTTAACATTAAAGAATCAATTTAATAAATTTTATATACAGAAATTATTATTCCACAAAATGATTGAATGATCGACAATTTCAATTAAAATGTGAATCAGCATAGTATGCAGCACTTTTAGCATTTAAATGGCAATTCATAAGAATGGAATTTTTACCAAACACAAAAATTTATTTTTATTAAAATATAAATTGCAGAAAATGCAGCTAATTAAGTTTGCAATTAGAAAACAATAAGCTATAGATTCTAATAGTAGATAAATTTTCTTCCACTGGAAAAAAATTTGTTTTTCAGTTCAGATAATTCTGTTTACAAGTTCTTCACAAGTTCCTGGATTTAAGAGATTTTTTAAAGAATCAAGTATCAAGAACCAAAAAAAATTCAAAAATATGGATATTAATTGCAATAAATAAATGCTGAACATCCATAAATACAGCATTTCAAAACACTATTATTCATAACAGACACACTGTCATCTGTTAGGAAATAGAAAAAATTAAAATGGCAGACTAGGAAGAAGTAGCAGCATACCCTCTGTATACTATGGTTTTATTGGAATATTATGTAAATAACTTTCATTTCTAGATTTTGTCTAAATGAGTAGTTCATCTGTATAAAAGCTAATCTAATATTTTGATGATGATGAAAAAAAAAAATTTAACATTTGTAAAAAATAATTTCTTTATTGTTATAATTAGCTTGATTTATTTAAAGGCTGAATTTCATTTCTTTAGGTAAATAAATCATTATTTAATCACAAGTCATTTTTTGTTGGCCTTTAATAATATTATAGTTAATATTTTATTGTTGAGAATATAACACTTGTTTTAACATTATGTCTATGGGAAATAAATATCTGCTTTATGAGTTCTTACTTTATGAATGTGTTCCAGGATTGAATTAACTCTTAAAATCAAGAACTACTTGTATAATTGCTTAGTGAATCATATTATTTTACAAAAATTCACATTTGATAGTAATTATCAATAATTTATATTTCAGTAAGAGGTGTTCAATATTTGCCTTCATATCAGCAAAATGATCAACAAATAATTTTAATAATATGAGATTTTATTATTTTTTTTTATAAAAAAAATATTAAATAACTATGCTTCCAGATTATAGTTAGTTAAATTAATGATGCTTAACTTCTAATTTTGATATAAATTAATAATTCTTATGCAGGATAAGGTCATATAAATACTAAAACAATATAAATTATTTTAAAATCATCATTTAATATTTAAACTTAAAAACTGATCTATTGTTAATTTCTTAAAATAATGCTATTAAATTTTATTTTTAATAAACTGTTGTTGCTCTTTAAAGTTAAAAATGTAACATGTCCACAAAAAAAATCAAATATGAATAATCATTAATCTCATATAGCTTTTTTTTTGCTATGAATTATTGGTTTGCAACCCTTAACAGAAGTTTAGTCACTGGTTGTTCCCTCTCTCAGATGTCTTATTCATTAAACTAAATAAACAAAAAATATAATCTTTGTTTTTCATATATAAATGAATGTTTTATTTTGAAATAGAAGATTATATAGATATAAGAAATTAAATATTTACAAATACTTCTACAGCCATCTCTGCTATTTTTTTCATTTCACAAGTCTTCAAAAAAAAAAGAAAGAGAGAAATGCACATAATTAAAATAATCATACTCAAAAAATCAAGCTAAAAATATGCTAAATATACTTTAGATCCTTAGAAAATACATGGATTACCTTCAAATTGACATTTCAAGATAATTATAAAAATTGAATGTTCCAAATATTGCATATTTAAAGTATCAAACTTGAAAATGATCAAATATTTTATTTTTCCTAACTAAAATATATAAATAATTATATAAAACATTATAAGCAGATAATTTTAATTTAAAAAAAATCAATCTTTTTAATATAATTAATAATACAAAACTAGGGTTATTTAAAATGCAAATAATATATTTAAAAGAATAAAACTATGACAAAATAACAATTCCTCTCTTGAATTAAATATTTAAGATGAATAATCTTTTAATTGGTTTGTGAAGAAAAATTAAAATTATTAAAATTGAATTTACTGATTGAAACAATAAAACCAAATATTTCCAGAAAATGGAATTCATTGGATTTTATAATTAATATATATAGCAGACCTAAATATTTTAAATGCTTAATTTTTTTATTTCTATAGAAAAGAACTTTTTTGGTTGTTTCCAGAAATGCATTAGAAGTTTTCTTAACTGATCTGCACTTAAGATATTCTCACCAGAATAACTAATCTGTTCATTCTCTATATAATACATACTGACTGTTGCATATAGCAGGTTTAAAAATAATGGTTAATAAACTACTCTCTATTATATATGTGCACTTCTGCTCTCACCAGTTGAGTTATGTTTATATTTCAAGTTAAAATATTACATTAAAGTAAGGTTCTTCTTATTTTTTTTACAATTCTCTGCTTTAATTGACCATATGGGATAAGAGGACTTCTTAAAATGGTTAATAAACTACTCTCTATTATATATATGCACTTCTGCTCTCACCAGTTATGTTTATATTTCAAGTTAAAATATTACATTAAAGTAAGGTTATTCTTATTTTTTTTACAATTCTCTGCTTTAATTGACCATATGGGATAAGAGGACTTCTTAATATTAGTTAATTTTAAATAAAATTAGGTATTTTCACAGAAAACAGATTATCAATCAATTGATTAAGGATTTTAAAATTTTCTTTTTATCATATTTTGTTCTTGACAACTCTTAGAATTCAGCTTTTCTCTTTCAATAAATTTTTTTGGTTTCTAAAAAAATGGGCAAAGCTTTATTATATTTATTTGTTATTTATACACCCTCACCAGTTTCTTGTGAGCTTGGTAGTTCGAAATTCTATGATAGTAACATTACATGGAGGCATTAAATAAAAACCCTCACCAGTTTTTCTTGTGAGCTTGGTAGTTCGAAATTCTATGATAGTAACATTACATGGAGGCATTAAAAAAATAAAAAAAGAAATTATTTAAGAAATACAAGAATTTGACATATTCATTGAACAGGCTTTATCCCTATGAATCTCCATTCAAATAAAAATTATTCAATGAGTATGTCAAATTCTTATATTTCTTAAATAATTTGTATTTTTCAATACCTCATGTAATATTACTACCATAGAGTCCAAACCACTAAGTTCACTGGAAACTGATGAAGATTTATAAATGGATAAAATGCATTTTTCTTCAAGATATTTGGAAAACCAGAATCCATAATATAGTTGTTTTCTTATCAATTTTTGTAAGTATATTCATCTCTTCTAATTAACAGATGACGGTTTACAAAATCAACTAGATACATATTTACAGACTATTCACATAATTTTAGAAAACACAACTGTAAATGTCAAAATCGAAACTATGAATATTTTCAAAAAAATATTGCCAATAAGCAATCAATCAATCTATATCTTAAATCAAAAGCAAAATAATATTCATATCTTAATTATGTATATTATACTCACTTTTTCATATATATATACAATACTTATTAGAAAAAAAAAATCATATTAATACAGAAAGTTTGGTATCAATATTAAATTTTTTATATTTTTTAATTTTTTATAAATTTTATGTTCCCAACAAATAGGTTTTAACCTATTTTTAATTTTGTTTATTAAAAAAGTAGGCCATATGTACTGAAATTGTAATGTACTTTGTAATGCAAAAATATTAATATTTCTTCCATAAAGGTACCAAACAATTAAAGACTTATCAATAAACATATTTTCAGCTGTCAAAATTATATAGTACAAATGTGAAATAAGTTTGACATATATTTAAGTGAAAAAACATTATAAAATGGGTTTTTATTCCTTTTTAAGAGTTCACAGATTCATTAACGAACAAAACAATGTCATTATTGATGAATATATCTTATAAATTCTGTTATACTTTTAAATCTAATTACAAATTAATTTTAACAAGGGAAAAAACATTTAAAAAGGAATAAAAGCCCATTTTATAAAGTTCACAGATTCATTAACGAACAAAACATGTCATTATTGTTGAATATATCTTATAAATTCTGTTATACTTTTAAATCTAATTACAAATTAATTTTAACATTAAACAATCGAATAACTTGAGAGTTTGATATACAATAAATGATGTATTAGCAAAACTTCAATGTTAAAATTCTTTACATAGACAAGATCAATATAGATTAAAATATATATATAAACAAACAAAATCTATTAATGATTAACTGTAAAATATGGTTTAAAACTTACCCAAAATCATCATCCATAGATTTAAAGAAGAATTTGTAATTTGGTCTATTGAGGACATTTTTGAAATCCGAAAGCGTCACCCTATCCGGTGGAATTGGTAGTTTGACAAGATATGGAGTTTCCTCGTCGTCTATGTGATATATAATTTTAGTTTCGTCCATCTTTTTTCAGATCAAATCCTTTTGACATCCCAAAATGCAAACTCGAAAATCCTCTCAACAAACAAGATGGCGACCACCTGGATATACTCAACCTCTCCTTTTCAAACGGAAATTTAACTCAAATTTTCACTTTTGCTAGCAATTTTAAGTTAAAAACAATCGCGAACCATGTAACTGCTAGCGATTTTCAATGTAATTAATCATAATTTGGATATCAAAATAATTATAAAGACAAAACTTTTATGGCAAACTTTTACCCCCCTATCTAACATTAGACTTTCCCTTTTCCGTCAAAATGGAGTTGGCCCGATTTCCTTACATTTGATGCTGTCACCCTGGCATGACTTGTACGATGAATAAAAATTACGTTTTAACTCAAAATTTATAGAAAATAATAGATTTTAAAATCTTTATAATGATAATTAACAAAAATTAGCTTTTGAGATTTCTTATGATATAAATTTTATCATTATAAACTAAGGTTTTGTTGGGGAGTATGCACGCCATATTACTCTATCGTTTACCGAGTGGAGGAAACGTCTTCGGTTTTTCGATCTGAAATACTGTTTGTTATTAAAATCTCAAGAGAAATAAGTTTGATTAAAATAAAACTAAATGGTTTTAATCGAAAATTAAATGATTCACTTAAAATCATTTGTAATAATTTATTTAAGAATGATGTATTAGTATATTGAAGATGAAAAACAGGAAATTAACAATTCAAGGAATTAATTTGTGAAAGGATTTTTTTAAAGGTATGAAGGATCTTAATCTTGAATGAAAATCTTTAATCTTTATGAACTTTATAAGTTTTCCACTTTTGGAGTTTTGTTTACTTATATGTTTATTAAATGTAACAAACCAAAAAAATCAGTATATGACAGTTTACAGCCATCGCCGTTCTGATGTATTAGACATAAAATCATATTCAGATTTTCGAAACTGAATTAAGATACACTGTATGACTCTTAAAATAATGTATAATGTTATTATTTAAAATAAATGGAAACTTTATAAAAACTTTAAAAAAGCTTCCATTCATTTTAAAAAGTCCAAATGAATGTCAGTATAGTATATAAACATTAAATTGTGAAATTTTAGAAATGTGTAATTATGAAATTTTTATAACACACTACATTTTGAGATAGTAGAAGTTTTATGCTTCCATGCTTTAGAATGGGAAAAGTAGTTGGGTTTGTCAATATTAAAATTATTCATGTATAACTTGCATTGAATAAAATTGTTAAAGCTTTATGCAATGTATACATATACAATAATTTTAACTCTGGAATGTAAAGGAAATATAGTATGATTTGGTTTAATGCATTCAATGTTTTTGGGAAATTAAATGTATTAGTAATCTAGAAGATTGATTTAAATATTATTCAAAAATGTATTAATAAATTTAGAAAATCAGTTTTAATATGCAGAATTTCAGGATTTAATTTTATCATGATGTAAAAATAAGTAGTATTAATTATAATATTACTTAAAAAAAACATTCACTGATGTAGAGGTATAACAATGAATGTTGCTAATATATATTATTCAGTCATCTTAAGTGAAACATGAAACCAGCTGCAAATAGGAGGGTAGTGAAAAAGTACATAAAGAAAACTTGTTCTTAACTAATAACTTTTTGTGCATGAGATTCTTAATTTTTAAACATTACCATACATTGCATCAGCTTCACATTTTTTTCCTTTTCTTCTGTTTGCTAAAATCACTTGTCTTAACATATCTTTTTAAATCAAACATCAAACAGATTATTTTTTAATATTTAAATGTATATGTATGAACACAAAAACACACATAAACACACACACATTAATATCAATACTATAATATAATTTAGTATGCACACAAACATATATTGTGTATGTACACAAAACAATTCTGTTTAATAATGAATTGAATTCAAAATGTTCAGAAATGTTTTCAAAATTTGTTGAATCAAAAGTTGTTATAAGAATGTAGAATGTTCAGAAATTTTAAAATAAATATAATAATCAGGCTTTTCTGAGTCAAATTTAATGTAAAATGTAAGTGAAAGTTCTTTTAGAAAACTCCATTGTCAATAGCTATTACAGGTGCAATCAATAATAAAACGCATTGAAATTTGTTATATTTATTTATTATGCTGATTTGATCAAAAATTGTAAAAAATTAAAAGAGTGAAAAAACATTTATAGAAGTCAGTTGTGAGAAATCTCAATATTATCAAGTGTCTGGAAACTGTTAATTAAGGAATTTAAATAATGTACAGTTACAATTGTATCATTAATTAACTAGGGGGATAAAACCAAACATTCTGCTAAAGCCAAATAAGTCCTAACAGAAACTTTTATTAGAATTAATTATTATTTAGAATTAAATTTTGCAGTTTATTTCTAAAAGTTTTCACTAGGGATAATTCTGTTTTAGTAGACTATTTGGTTATAGTTATTGCAGTATATTCTTTTTTTTTTTCCAATTTTTTTCATTCATTTTTTATTTTTATTTATTTTTTTATCTTAAAATTGTCAAAATGTTATGTATATTTAAATTTAAATATACATATGTTTTATATAGATATTTGCTCATAGAATATAACCATTGATGATAGAATATTCCAGAAATGATCTGAATTAAATTTTGCATAGAATGAATTTTCAGAAGAAATTCAAGGCTAATTAACAGTTAAAATATTAAAATGTTTTATTCATAAACTAACAAGTTCTGCTGTTTGTAGGAATACAAGGAATCACAAGCACTTTAAGCAGGAAAAATACACTATTTTATTATTAAATATATAGTACATATACTAATAATAACCTCTGGTAATACTTTTGGCCTTCTCTGGCCCTCCTCAGCTGGTTCTTTTAAATGAGCATGAGAACTGACTGAGGAGGGCCATATAAGGCTGAAAACGTTACCAGAGGTTATTATTAGTACAGTGGATTCCGCTTAATTGTGGCAGCCGTGGTTTTTGGCCTTCTCTGGCCCTCCTCAGCAGGTTCTCTTAAATGAGCATGAGAACTGACTGAGGAGGGCCATATAAGGCCGAAAACGTTACCAGAGGTTATTATTAGTACAGTGGATTCCGCTTAATTGGGGCAGCCGTGTAATGCGCCAAATCTCAAAGAACGGAAACCAAACTAATAAACTAATACATAATTTATCGGAAACCAAACTAATAAACTAATACATAATTTAAACGCTTAATTGGGAGAAACCAAATTAATAAACTAATACATAATTTAAATGCTTAATTGGGACCATAGCAGAAAAGAAATTTTCAATTTTTGATATATTTTAGGGATTTTTCGGAAGTATGGCTATACATACATACACTAATCTTTGCCAAGATATCAAGAAATAGAAAAGGAATTTTCAATTTTTGATATATTTTAGGGATTTTTCAAAAGCGATAGCAGAAAAAGAATTTTCAATTTTTGATATATTTTAGGGATTTTTCAAAAGTATAACAACACTACATACACTAACACTTGTGTGCTTTCTTAAAAAATTTCTTTTATAAAAATTATAACATTTGAAACACTACGTACACTAATACTTATTATGTGCTTTCTTAAAAAAATCCTTATATAAATATGCACTAATACTTCTGTGCTTTATTAAAAAGCACATTATATAAAAATTAAAACAACATTTTAATATACTAATACTTGTTGCTTGCTTTCTTTAAAAACATCCTTATATAAATATTAATACTGTTGCTTTTTTAAAAAAAATCCTTATTTAAAAATTATAACAACATTTTATTGTACTGGTAATTTTTAGGTTAAACCTTTCTACAAGACAATACAGACTAACACAATAGAGTGGGTCATTTCTTCGTGTTCTATTACATATATATCGACACACTGTCGCCGCACTAATATAAACATCCATTCTTTAGTAAAATATAAGTAAATATCATCATTGATAAATAATAATACTGTATTCGACAACACTAGCGTGATGAGAATCGGTTATCTGCAATACTGTATTCAGCAACACTAGTGTGATGAGAGTCAGTTATCTATTGCACTAATTATTCTGCAACACTAGTGTGATGAGAATCAGTTATCTATCGTCATGAGTCTGGAAAGTGTGCGTCTACTTAAGAGTCTACCATTATTGTACCTAGCGATATTCATTTACAGTGTTGATACAATACATTATTCGGCAACACTAGTGTGATGAGAATCAGTTATCTATCGTCATGAGTCTGGAAAGTGTGCGTCTACTTAAGAGTCTACCATTATTGTACCTAGCGATATTCATTTACAGTGTTGATTTTATTTAAAATTTTTAAATCTTTGCCAAGATGTCAATAAAAGATTTTATACTTTCGAGTAAAATCTCTTTGCTGGATAAAATTAAAAGCCAGCCATTTAATACAAGCAATCGTAGGCTTACTGAAATAAACTAAAATTTACCATAGCATGTCTCATACAACAAGAAAATCAACTGCATGAGTAGTGGGTATTACAGAAAGAAATTCCGAGAACATCCAAAAGAAAGTGTGATGGAAAGAATTCAGAAGTCGAAGAAGTAGTAGATCAATGGTTTTCAATAGGTAGTGAGTGAGGTATGAATATCAGCTGCCCAGTGTTGAAGATGAAGTCAGAGGAGATTGGTAAAAACTAATAATTAGGTACCTATTTTAATAAAGCATTAAAATAGGTAAATTACTATTTTTTTACCTACAAATTACATATTTTAGAATTTATTACTACTTCAGTTTTTTTACCTATTATTTATTTGCCTACGAATTACATATTTTATTTTAGATTTACCTACGAATTACATATTTTATTTTAGAATTTATTCATTATTTATTTACCTACAAATTACATATTTTATTTTAGAATTTATTATGATGACAGCTGGACCAAAATGGCTTAGTCCCAACGTGTCCTGATCTGTAGAGAAGGATTCTTAGGTTACTTAATGTTGCCGGGGCAGCCGCTTAATTGGGCCAAAATGGAGATCGGAAGAGCGTCGTGTAGGGACAGCCGCTTAATTGGCCAAAATAGCTTACAAGGAGACTCCACGGGTCATGACTCGTCGATTTTGACGAAAAAATTTGTGCGTGCAGATCTCCACTAATAAAGTTCGTTGGGCCAGCCATTCGACGCAATACTCAAGCAAACTCCAGAAAAAAATTCGTACAGTTTGACCAAAACCAATTCTGACTTATATATGCGCCCTTTTAAAATACTACATGATGTAGCCGTAGCCTACTTGGTAAGGCGCGCGCTTCACATCCCAATGGTCGTGGGTTTGAGGCACGATGGTTTTTGTTGTTTTTATTTCTTCAAATTTTCTTTTTTTATTTTGTTGTAAATTTATGGGTATGTTTTGTTGTTTTTATTTCTTCAAATTTTCTTTTTTTATTTTGTTGTAAATTTATAGGTATGCTTTAATATTTATTTATTTTCGAAAATAAATTTTTAAAAATATTTTTATCATGGCTAAAAGCTTCAAATTTGTTGCAGTCATTTCTATTATTAACGTAATATTATTTATTCAACGCACTTTTTAAAGAATAAGTTACATTGAATGATAAATCCAGCTAATAAATAGTGTATTTATTTTTAATTGTTAGCATTAAAAACTGATTGCATTATATAGAGAGAACAATTATAATTTCAAAATGCAAAAAGAATACCTTTATATTATTTTATTTTCAATGTGTCGTCAGTGTGAATATTTAGCAATATAAAAGTAATTGCTAAAACGACTAGATAAGTCCCTGTAGCGCAGTGGATAGCGCGTTGGACTTCTAATCCAAAGGTTTGTTTAAATTTACATTAAATTAACTAATTTCTTGAAACACCGAATAACACGCTTTCATAAAAACTACTGTTTGAGTAAACTATTAGCTACTCAAATCGGGAAGATCTTTCTGCTCTACGAAACTCAAAAATTCCATTCTTGCTGCTCGGATAATAGTTAAGGTTAAGAATATATATATATAATTAATTACATACAGTGTAATTTACGTGTTTAAATTTCGTAAAAACTTGTACAACAATGTTACAATTACTGAATGGAAGTATTAGAGATTGCAAGTCAATCAACCCAAAAATATTATCAAGCATGAAAAAGTTTTCTTAATACCTTATTAATTTTCTTTTTTAACATTAGCAGAAAACACTTCTTTTGATATAATACCTTCGTTATAATGTAACGATTTATTTCTGGATATTTTAGACCTAATCGATTTTTACTTCTAAGCAAAATAGCAAAATTTGAAACATGTCAAAAAATGATCACTGAATTGATTAAATACGTCACTTACATTTATAAATTTATAGAACAGAGTTATAAATATTTTTATAACATATTTATTTACTGCATAAATGAGCCAACAATAGTTATTTAAACTTACTGTTGTGTAAACGATAGAAAAGGATATAATAAAAGATTTTTCCTATTGTAGTTTACATAAAAATATGCAATATTGAGAGAAAATTCGAATAATCAGTGGGTGATCGGTTAACGAACATAATCCGTTTCAAGACAATGGTCGTTATCCGAATTGTTCGTTAACCAATCATTGATTTATGATAGATTTTTATGGGAATTTGATTAATTAGTTCTGAGATCGGAAGAGCGTCGTAAAAAAAAATTTTATATTTTTTTTTTTTTTTTTTTTTTATAAAAAAAAAAAAAAAAAAAAAAAAATTTTTTTTTTTTTTTTTTTTTTTTTTTTTTTTACTACTTTTATTTGTATATAATAACAAATATATATATATATATAGTCTTGCATTTTCATGTATTATGTTTATTTTCCGTTAAAGAATCTGTCCAATTTCGATTGCTTTTCTGTCTTCTTCAGGATTTTTCGGAAGTGATTAATATCCCCAAGCCTATTGACCTCAACCTGGTATGGGTGCCATTCTAAGACCAAAATATTGTAAAATCTTTCTCTTATCTTTTTTAATAAATCTTTGATTTGTTTTAAGATGTTTCCGAGTTCATTTTAATCGGGAAAAACTACTCTTCCATCCTTACCCATAAGTCCACGAACGCGCAAGGTCTAAGCCTATCATTCCGTTAGGTTACTTAAGCTGCTATGTCCTCATGAGATATTTTTATCTGGTGACGGCCACTTATAGAGCTCATCACAGGCCGGCCAACACCCATGATGGGATCAACCGGATGGTTGAAGGATGAGGTTCAACGGGCCAGGCCTGGACCTCTCCTGAAAAATTGGAGGAATGGGACCCAGATCCTCCAGGATCTGGGACCCATTCCTGGAGTTAAGCTACAGCTTTACTACGTGGCCATCCGGCCCACCTGTTATTCCTTCAGTCTGCGGGTCACACAGTTTGTTCTGTGAAGTGTTCGTTATCCGAACTGTTCGATAACCGATCACCCACTGTAGAAGTTTCCATATTTTTCTACTAGAAAATCAAATATATCAATCCTTTTCAATTTTTTAAAAGTAATTTATTTTCTGATTTGTTAAATTTTAAATTGAGTTTATGAAAATTTGGATTTAAAATTACCTTTATTGAAATTAATAAGATTCGAAACTCGAGTTGATCAAAGAAAAAAATGATGAAATGTTTATTCGAAATAATAATAAAAAATGAATAAAATGTTAGTTTTAATATCTAAAAGTAATTTTTCGCAGCATTTTATGTAGTAGAGTTTAACAACAACACGTGGGGTTTACATGTACTTATACTCTGTGCAAACGAAACTTTACTGCAGTAATTATCAGCCAGCCATGTTAATATACTTGGCAGGTTTGTTCTGCGCCTCCGTTTCAGCAATTCAAATAAGAGGTAGGATAAGAAAAATTGTAAAATTTTGAAAAAAGTTTAAATTTTATATATTGTTAAACTAATTTAGATAGAGAGGATGTAGTGTATCCGTCCGTAGAAACGTCCAGATCTGGTTTTAAGAATATCAGATTTCGAGCACTACAGCAGGACATAAATTTGAAACTGCAACCGGCTGGTAATCTGATAGCGGATGATTTTGTTCTCATTAATGGAGTGGGCCATAAAATTGAAAATTTGGCAAGTTGTTATAATTTTTTTAAATTTATATCGCTTATGTACTAACAGTTAAACGAGCTGATTATTCTTTACTTTTAAATTTTACAGGTGGATATAAAAGCCATGAAACGGAAGTTATACAGAGACAAAAAGACGGGCGCTGCTCTTCATATCGACGAAGAAGGACCATTAAATATTGTAAGTTTTTTAATTATTACAAATTTAAGCCAGTTATTAATTCTCTGAACCCTTTCCAGCACGGAATTCTAAATTCTAAACTAAAAATCGAACCTCACGAATCTGAAGAAATGACTAAAGATGGAAGAATTGCTCATCGCATCATAGAAATCGCAGATGACAATTCTTATTTTAGTGACCAAAGTATGTGATGGGAAATTTTTAAAACAATTATATTTAAATTTTCAATTTTAATGTTTTTTTCTTTAGTTACTCCACCCGGTATGAAAGGAGGTTCGTCAAATCGAACAACAGTGCAAAGCAGGGACGATCAGTGCAAAGTAGTAGAATTACTATTAATCACAGAGAGTGATTTCACAGAAAACTTCTATGAAAGACACAATTATCACGAAGCTTTACAACGTTACTTATTCAATACATTAATAGGAGTAAGTTGAAAAACATTAAACATATCTTCAATTTTCGATATTGTAAAAATGTCCACATTACAGGCTCAAAATAGACTAGACACGCTAAACTTAGGGATAACAATTAGATGCATAGGAATTCAAATTCATCACGTAAGTATATAAATTCAAATTGCTAACTATTCGTTACTAACTACTGCACAACTATTTATTTTTTTCTTCAATTGTATTTGCAGAGGTACAACGAAGCTCCTTATATTGAACAGAGTATTATTCCAGAAAATCGTAATATTCTAGAATCCGAAACAGTGTTAAAGAATATGGCCAGTTATCTTTGTAATGAAAATAACACATACACAGTTCGAGCTGACGTAGCTGCACTTATAACTAAGTATTAAATTTATATGTTTCTATATAAATTGCTAATCGATTCGTAGATTTAAGTATATTTTAACGATACATTTAGGCGACAAATAGGTGATGTGAAGAACGGATATATCGATACTGATACACTAGGTTAGTAACATTTTTTTTTTCACTATTGCAATTTTCTTTCACAATATAGAATTCTTAATAAATATTTCTGTCTAGGAATTGCATATGTAGGAGGTGTCTGCGATCTATGCTGGAAATTTGCAGTTGTAGAAGATGATGGAAAATCTTATCATTTCAACAGATTCGTTCACGAAATGGCACATTTGTAAGTAATTCAAAAATTACATAAATTTACTTTAAATGCATTTATACTACAGGGTTCCCAAAAGTTACTATTTATCTCATAAACTAATGGGAATACTGGAAAACGGATTAAGGCAGCAAAATTGCATCATTTCAAAGTAAGTGCCACACAAAAGTATGGATTTTCAGTGTGCAGTAATCACATGGCGATCGTTGGTATCTCTATAGAGCCCAAACCACGGAAGAACGAGTGATTTGGTAACATGCAAGATTAAAGACATGGAATGCACGGAAATTAGAGAGAATTTTGAGAGGAAGTTTCATAAAGTAGGTCCAACAGACAAGGATATTCGTGAAGATACATACAGATGAAATTTCAACGAATGCTGCATCGATTTGAGCTCTGTAGAGATATCAACGGTCGCCATGTGGAAACTGCTCACTGAACATACCTACTTTTGTGTGGTACTTACTTTGAAATAAAGCTATTTTGTTGTCTTAATCCCGTTTTCTTGTACTCCCATTAGTTTTCCAGATAGATAGTAACTATTGGATAGATATATAAGAAATTATTTTCTGTAGACTGGGAAGTCCTCACGACGAAGATCCTCCAGTTAGTTATATCGAAAACAGTCCAGGATCGTTAGAATGCTTATGGAGTTACGGATATATAATGAGCTACGAAAAAAATTCTGTTAATTCTACCAAATTTTCCAGATGCACTCGAGATAACATAGCCAATCTGTTAAAGTAAATATATAATTCTATTATTTGTTATTATAATTATTATATTTTTGATACAAATATTCGATCGTATCTGTTTTCTTTTTAACAGAATGGAATCCGCTAACTGCATTTTAGAAGAATGTGATTATGAGTATGATGATAATAATAATTATGATTATGATCATGATTATCCTGATTATGATGATGAGTTTCCTGTTTATGATGATGAGTTTCCTGTTTATTAAGATGAGTAACTTGTAAACAATTTTCACAAGGAATAAAAATATCGTTTGCCTATTATGATAAATAATTGGTTTATTGATTTTATTATACTTCAGTGATAGAACAAAATGATTAACTAGCCAAAATTTTAAATGCAAAGTTAACCGTAAACTCGAGAACACAAGCAATACTATAAATATATCTAAACTTGATTATTCGAACAATTTATATGAATAATAATTTATTATGATTTTAAAACAATAATATTTCATTATATTGGTGGTAAGTAACATCATAACAAGTGTTTTATAAAAAGTCCTTTCGATAACCATTAATATTATACAGTAAAAAATGATAATACAAATTAATGGTTTAATCCTGCAACCATAAATTTCAACATGGTGGGCATTTAAACTTTCGAGTAGATCTCTTACTATATTTTGAATTAATTAATGGATTTTTATGAAATTTAGCAGTGTAATCAAGCCACAGAAGCTGATCTTGATGGTGCATCAATTTATCTTATATTTCAATATTCAACACTTGTAAACCAAGAGTCAGTTTTCCATTGGCATAATGTTAAAACCAGGATTTCCGTTCTCGATAATGAAATTTGACCAAAATAAAGTTAAGTGCAGGCCAACAAAATCAATAGTATATAAATAAATGATGATTTATTTATCGAAATAAATGAAAATATAGCTTTTAAAATTAAACAAATTATGATGATAAAAAAGTTATTTGTGTCATATGAATGATGATGAATTTTTATTTTTCGCTGTCATCACAAATGATTAGATGAGCTTTTACACAATGAATAATGGCTTAGGAACAACTCGTAATGAAAGTTATTTAAGTAATTTGTGGATGAACAATAATAGCTAGATGCGTGCGCTACTTCCGTTTCTCGCCCGCCTTTTTGATTTTTCCGATTTTATTGTAGATGACAGACTTTCTGCTACAGATCAATCTATACTATATTGTATAGCTATATACATGGCTTTAAATTCCTTTTTATAAATATTTAGCAATTTTGATTTTTCCGATTTTATAGTAGATGAAAGACTTTCTGCTACAGATCAAACTATACTATATTGTATAGCTATATACATGGCTTTAAATTCCTTTTTATAAATATTTAGCATTTATTTATTGAAGTTTTAGTCTACTTACCGAAAGCAAAAATGGCTATAAGATCGTGTTTGTCTTTCTGTTCCCATGATAACTTTTTAACCAATCAGTAGATTTTTAATGAAATTTAGTTGTGATGACATCCCATTAAAGGTCATCTCGAATTTGTATCGTTTAATCCTACAAGATTGCATTTGATTTTTAAAAATTTTATTTTATATTATTGAGAACAGATGGCGCTAAGAGTTAAGAATGAAGGCTTAACATATGGCTTACCTGCAATACTTAACACTTAGCACCATCTCTTGTCAATAATATAAAATAATTATTATCAATATTTAGATAACATTGTATAAATTACTTGCATTTAAATATTATCCAAACGGCATTAGAAACGCAACTATGATATAATAAAAATAATAACTACATAACTATATCAATACAATATTAAGAATAAGATTATCTAATTATTCAATATATTTTTACGACATTCAATATATAAATTATGTCATTGAAGATAATTTTGATGAGATATTTTAATTTCTTAAATTTAATCATTCAAAAATAATGGATACTTTCGGAAAGTATCATTATTTATAATCTTAATAATGGCATAAGTCATATTTGTCAATATTAATAGAGTTGTCTTTCATTTTAAAGTTTATAATAATATTATTTGAAGCATTCTATACTCTATTCGCATTTATTATTATTCTTAACTTTTACAGCATTGTAAAAAATATTATATAAATATTCCACCTGTGTAAAATTATGCACAATAATACGATTCATTATGACAGACATAAAACTACAATGTTCACATTCATAAAAGCGAAACACTCAGATATGGAAAAGTTACATCTATACTCTATCCGCATTTATTATTATTCTTAACTTTTACAGCATTGTAAAAAATATTATATAAATATTCCACCTGTGTAAAATTATGTACAATAATACGATTCATTACGACAGTCATAAAACTACAATGTTCACATTCATAAAAGCGAAACACTCAGATATGGAAAAGTTACAATATAATATACACTTCAAATGTTATAATAAAAATATAAAAAGAAGACATAAAATGCGTTGAAACGTTTCCTTTTTTACAGACTTTTCGGATATTATGTAGCAATATTATATGTAATATTTAACAAAATACACCTAGCACTCGATTTTCACCGCACTCAATTTACACGATTTTTAAATGAAAACAAAAAATTTTTTTGGGGTTTTATTTTGATTGTTTTGCATTATGCCATTTACAAAATTTTTTGGGTTTTATTTTGATTGTTTTTTGCATTATGCCATATATTTAAATGTTTTATTTTGATTGTTTTGCATTATGCCATTTATAAATTTAAAAAAGAATTTTATTTTGATTGTTTTGTATTATGCCATTTATAAATTAAAAGAGCGTTTTATTTTGATTGTTTTGTATTATGCCATTTATAAATTAAAAGAGTATCAATAAATATCGTTTGGTGAGTTTACGAGTTCGTGGAGATTAATAAAGAGTGACTATAGTCCAATTTATTCACACAAAACAAAATAATCTTGTTTCACTATGTATAGTACAATTTATTCACACAAAACAAAATAATCTTGTTTCACTATAACTAAATAGAATGCAAAATTCGATAATAATCTCATACAACACTAATTTATGTCTTTAATTCAGAATAAGACAGTTCTTCTTAGTTCACTTTCACTTTCACAATTTATCGCTCACTATTAACTTTTACCATCTCATACAACACTAATTTATGTCTTTATTTCAGAATAATTCACAGTTCTTAGTCCACTTTCGCTTTCACAATTTATACTCACTATTAAGTTTTACTGTCCAAGTCTTGCAGTTCAACTAAACTCAACTTCTATTAACTTTTACTGTCCAAGTCTGGCAGTTCAACTAAACTCAACTAGATACTATTTAACTTTTACTGTCCAAGTTTGGCAGTTCAACTAAACTCAACTCAGGCTTACAGCTCGTCTATTTATGTTTGAATGCTTTTATTGTTTTTATTTGTATGGAGTATTGTTAATCGCTTACAGCTCGTCTATTTAGGGTTGAATGCTTTTATTGTTTTTATTTGTACGGAGTATTGTTAAGTTTTTTTTTGTACCGTATTCGATGTTAATTAATGTTTATGTTTTTATTTTCAAAAATAAATTGAAAAAGTATAAGCATTAAATTGTCTCTAAAAATTAATGAACCAATCCCTTTTTTTTCCTTTAATCCTTATCTCATTTTACACGGTTATAAAGAACATATCCTCGACTTTTCATTATCTTCTTTAGATCGATTTACACGATTTGCAGTTTAATTGAACATATCTTCCTATTTTGTATAAATTCTGCGTCTCGTTTTACACGGTTTCGGTTTGCACGATTTTTTCTATGAATTTTGCGTCTCGTTTTACATGGTTTCGGTTTGCACGATTTTTCCAGGAACGTAGTTTCTCGTTTTACACGGTTTCGGTTTGCACGATTTTTCCAGGAACGTATCTACCGTGTAAATCCGAGGGCTGAGTGTATAATACTGTTATATGTTGTTAATTAAAAAATTGATTTCTAAAATAATATCATATAATATAAAATAGGAATATTTACGCATGAAAAAGGAATATTTATAATATAAAATTAGAATATTTTAAATCAGGAAGAACAGATTAAACCCGTTAAAGCGCAATCTGCTATAACGCCAGTATTCATCATCGATGAAAGGATTATGTTTTGTCTTGGTCTGACTTTCCCAATAGAAATGCATGCTTTGTGTTGGATGACTAATGGCAGACAAACTGTAATAACCATTATTAAGATTAGCAGAAAACACTTTAAAAACAAATAGTACCTTCATTACAATATAAGTATCATTTCTGGATATTTTAAACTGATACCATTTTTATCCTTTAAAATAATTATGAAAATAAAATTGATAAATTTTTTGATAAAAACTAAATATCAGGTGATTCTTACACAGAGAAATATTAAATTTTCTTTCAAATCTTCGATTTTATTTTTTACTTAAAACTTTCAATTGTATTCTCAAATAAGTGTCATGTTCAAAGCTTTTAACGAAAATGTATAAATTGAAGGGAATCATTAAAGGAAATTTCTATTGGTATTCAATACGATAGAAATTATGATTTGCAGGCTCTTTTCCAAGAAAGGAAAAGTAAACTACAAATTAAATGTCTCAGAAAAAATTCAAAATGGATTAGTGAAATGCAGTTTAATAACGCCTAAAAATGAATATAATAAGAGAAAGCAGAATGCAAGATTTTTCATAAACGACAAAAGTTTTATTATTCCGATTTGAATATTTAGCAATATAAATTAATTTGGAAGAAGAAAGGAACGAGTCTCTGTAGAGCAGTGAATAGCACGTTAGACTTCTAATCTAAGGTCCTGGGTTCGAATCCCAGCAGGGATAAAACAATTGAAATATTCCGTTTATGTATTTTCCTTCCTCTTCGTACGTTAGTCGGAAATTTTATTTTGCCTCTTTTTATAAATAGCGTTTGTAAAAAGTAAAATGAGACACACAAATACTAATTAGATAACACAGCGAGGGCAAAATGAGGTCTTGGGATAATATAACGCGAAACGAAAAAGAAAAACGCTGCTCCATCCCTGCCGGGATTGGAACCCGGGCGGGGCCTTTAGATTAGAAGTCCAACGCGCTATCAACTGCGCTACAGGGACTTATCTGCGCGTTTCAGCAATTATTTTTATATTGCAAAATATTCAAATTGTAATATAAAGATAATATTTTTCTTTAAAATGTTACTGTGCGTTTTTGCTCTTACAATATGCCTTTTTTTAAACTTTATTTTCGAATAATTATCATTCTTCTTATTATGAATCAATAATATCCTCTAAATATGGATTGTTCATATGTATTGCTAATTATTTTAAAAATAAGCTTATCTAAATATTCTGGAAGAAAGTACTTGAACTTATAGTTTCTATTATTTAACAAGCATGCAAATAGTAACACATTCAATTTTTAGACAGACTGTTATAGTAAGAGAAATTTAGAAAAATATTTTAGTAGAATTGTGAACATTGTTATTTGAATAATATTTTTAGGATATTATTTTACTGTATTGCTTTTATCTCAAGGGAAAATTAAAAAAATATTCTTTTCTTTAAAACAATTGATAAAAAATAATCTGAGTATTAAATTTTTTTAGATTGATTTTTATACTTAAAGTAATTTCAAACTGAAAAAAGAACTAAGAAATAGAACTTTGATCTGTTCACATAGTGAATAAATGGTTTACTTTAGCATAGAAAATACTGCAATGTTTATACAAGGGGTGATCTAAAAGTAAGGTTACAAAGCCTGCAGTGAAACGTGTATATTTTATTTCTTACAACCAATACAGCCAACTGATAGTAAATACATTAGGTTATTTTTACGACATAGTCTCCATATCAGTTTAGGCATTTGTCGCTTCGTGGGATGAGTTTGAATATTCCCTTCTGGTAAAAATCCTGTCATTGCGTGTTCAGCCACGTTGTCGCGAAGTGTTTCATATCCTCGTCTGAAGCGAATCGTCAGTTTCCTAGGTGCTTCTTCAAGTGAGGAAAGAGGTGAAAGTCGCTTGGACGTGGTCCGGGCTGTAGGGAGGGTGTTTGATGATATCCCAGCGAAACTGCTTCAACAGGGTGGTAGTCTTCTGGGCTGTATGAGGTCGCGCTTTGTCGTGAAGGAAGATGACGCCCTCGGTGAGAAATCCTGGCCGTTTCCTCCTGATTGCTTCGCGCAATCGTGTCAAGATCTCGCAGTATTGGTCAGCAGTCACTGTGTGCCCTCTTTCCAAAAACTCCACGAGTAGTACACCCGCGCTGTCCCAGAACACTGTGGCCATCACCTTCTCGGCAGATGGCGTCACTTTAAACTTGTCTTTGGAGAGGAGATGTGTTTCCACTCCGTTGACGACCGCTTACTGCTGGGGGTGTAGTGGTGGATCCATGTTTCGTCACCCGTGAAAATGCGGTGAAGAAAACTGTTCCCTTCCATGAAGAACCGTTGCAAAAGTTGCAGACTTATCCCCATGCGCTTCTCCTTGTGTTGGTTGGACAGATTTCGTGGAACAACAAACTTTCCGGTACTGCAGAATATCGTGAACAATGTGACGAACGCTTCCGAACGACATTCCCAATTCTACCGTCATATACCGTAACGTGATCCTCCTGTTGTCCTGAATCAGCTCCTCTACGCGAGCTATGTTCAAATCTGTTGATGCCATACTGGGTTGGCCACTGCGATCCTCGTCGGTGATCTTTTCTCAACCGGCCGCAAACTTTGGACACCATTCTGCGTCATGCTGACGAGACATTACAGTCTCTCCAAAAACCTCTACCAGCTGCCGGTGAATTTCAGCTGTGGTTACATGTTTCGTCCACAGAAATCAAATAACTGAGCGGATTTCTTCGCGAGACCAGTTTTCCAAACGAGTCGCCATTTGTGTTAACCTACAACTAGCGCTGTAGGTGGCGGGTGGCTGAAACACTGCACAGTTGCCGACCGCATGTATTAGAATTGCCGCATACTACTAATTTCTCTATAACAGACGAAACTCCAGGAATATCGGCCTTGTAACCTTAGTTTTTGATCACTTCTCGTAGTTATTATTTAAGTAATAATCTAGAAAAATAATGTAGTTGTCGTCACTTGTCATATGATAAATATGACAAGTGGCAACATTGTACATTACTACTATATGCAGAATAAAGGAACAGATCTTGATTAGATGTTTTAGTCAACCGAAAATGAGCTGGAGAGGAGATATGCAAAAAACATTAAAGAGGGAGAAGATTCATGACTATCATATTATACATTAGAATAGAGAAAAATATTTAAATAAATAAAATATCGAAATATTTCTCTTAATTAATATAGAAACTAGTATAAACGGTTTTAATTAAAAATAAAGTTGTTTATTATAAAATGTTTCCAATTATTAAAATTTCTACCGACGTCAGTATTTATATGCAGGTTTGACTTTTAAAGACATTAAATATGAAGAATGCTATTTTATCTGGTGTACTTTTTCATTCAGGACAGCTGTCTCCCCATTTGAAATTAAAAACAGTTGTTCAATATTACTCTAATTAACAAAGGAGAAATAAATTTTATAATTTCAGTTTAATATAAAAAACAACAAACTATTCTGCACCTTAGATATATCAGTTTAAATTCTATAATTTAGACTAATTAAAAATTTTATAACCGTTCATAGAAATAACTAGATCTAATGAGTAAATAATTAAATTTGGAGATTTATAAATTGTTTTAGACTTAAAAATCTGCTGGTGATGTGTACTATAAATGACTTTATTATCGTAAATGCAGAAAATATAAAAAATAGATCATTTTCCATATATTATTATTGGTTTTCTTATTTTATTCATTATGAAACTGAATTTTATTATTATTGATAGATTTAACTATTTTATGCATTTTAACTTTGTTGTAAGAAGTATAAAGCAGCTCTTATGTAAATGAAGAATGACATAAATAACTCTTCTGTGTTATCCTAGTATTAAGCTATTAAATCAGTTGCGAAAAATTTTTCAAAAACAAATTTAATATGTAATTCTAATTCGGAACTGAAAATTGTTATTGGATTTTTTTTTTGTTTATGGCCTGTCTGTGTATTCGATTTCTTCTTGAAAAGTTTTACTTTAATAACAACTAAAAGAAATAATGTGGCAAATAGACAATAATTGTCTATATCTATATGCATAACATTGCAAGTTAATGCATAAGCTAATCAGAGATTCGTGAAGTATCGGATATATTTCAGAAATTTACGTATATAATTCAACTATTTTTAATCAGTTTTGCTGTAACAACATTGAACATTGAAATATTTATGAATCCATCTTGATATATACACTGATGAAAAAAAAAATCCAAACACCAAGAAAGACTTGTGTTAGATAAACAAAATTTGGTAGGCGTGTTTATACATCTGAAAGATGACATCGATTCAAAT
>AYEL01078187.1:0-14003 GCA_000484575.1 Olivierus martensii
TTTTTTTTCCGTCAGTGTAGATTAAATGGTCGTATGGAAAGACTTCTATTGGACTTTTATGTAGAATATCGGTTCGATTCCAGAACCCATACGTTTTAGGAGAAATTGGGGTCTGGCCATTGAAATCCATTCATTTCTTATGATTATTTGCCATCTATTAAGGTAATCAAAATTGATCAACATACAGCTTACGTGAAATAGATTGTTATTTATATTATTATTAATGTTTTATTGGATTATTTATCTTGATTGCTTTCTATGAATATGTCTTCTTAATTGTATTAAATTAAGAAAAAACTATTGAGAGCTATTAAAGCAAGTCATTTAATACAATTATTTTATCATTCATTAATACTGATATGTAATCAGTAATAGAATAAAATAATTAAGATCAGTAATATTTATTTAAAATGTAATTGCTAAATACTAAAAATTAAGGCATTTTTATATAATTTGCTACAAAAATATCTATATATTTTTAATAACAACAGCTATACGATTTCAATATACTGTATTTTAAAATACACTGAATCTGTTTTCATCACCAGGAGTTAGAATTAGCTTGACACCTCTCAATAATACAATGTGCCCTTTCCAACCTGTTGAAATGAAAATTATTCTGATAAAATTTTATGTAAAATAGAGCCTGAAATGTCGAAGAATGAAATTATTATTACGTTAGAAAATTCTGTATGTTTTTTCGTGAACATTTGGAAAATTTGGCTGAAGGATCGTAAACTAAGTTACCCATGATATGCTTTTCTGAAGGTGAGCAATCTTCCGCTCCTGGACTGTTAAGAATTGTTGATTCAGGGCTATCTCCATCGTGAACAGAACCAAGTCTAGAAAAAATTAGCTTTACATAATATAAAAACAAACTTAAAAATTTATTAAATTAAAATAAATTATTTTACTGATGAGCTATTTCGTGTGCTATAGTGTCGAGTCCCCAGTATGCTTTGGAAGCAGCATCTTCAGCAATTCCGAATTTCCAGCATCGGCTGCAAACTTTTCCCAAATATGAATAACCTGAAATAATGTTTAGTAAAATAATCCATAAAAATCATAAAAAATAAGATAAGGAATGAATATTACCTATGGGATATGTTTGGAGCTTTCTCTTATATTCAAAACCGAATTCTCGTCTAACAAATATACGATTATGATGATGCAAGTTAAAAAAATTAGAAAATATAAAAATATTGTTTACCTAGAGATAAGCATTACTGTATCAGCTCGTTCAATAAGCGAAATATTTTGCTTACAATAATAAACTGCCATGTTATAAGGCAATCTTGTATAATGAATATAATCAGGATGATGTGGAAGAAGGCTCATTTTGATGTAAGGTGCTTCAGACGTTTCATTTTCTTTCTGGTTACAAAATCAATAAGGAAAAAGTTTAGAGTAGCCAAGTACAATAAGTATAGCACCGACCAAAAATGTCCTAAACAGAATAAATAGATCGTCCAAAAAAAGATATCTTTATCTGGAACAGATGACGAAAATATGAACGATGAAATAAAAGTACTTATCGTATGTCATGTCTGAATCGGTGTGCACTACCATCTTAAAACTTGCCTCCAGGATTTAAAAATGAAAATCGACAATTCGAATATGTTAAAAGATTCATTCCAAAAACATTATCTCAACTTTCAAGACAACTTTTCAAGATAGCGGCGCGCATTCTAAACCGATGAGCGCCGCCATCTTTTACTATTTACTTTTACTACAATATAAAAAATATTAGAAAATATTTTTTATATCGCTCATTTACTCATCCTCTATAACAGATAGATGTATAATTCATTTGGAAAATTTATTCAGTTTATCACTTTCCATCGGTGCTATTCTTATTGTGTCCTCGATATTCTGTATTCTTTATCATAAAAATATTTTTAAAAAATAATTCAGGTTTTAATTTTATCACTTTACCGTAAGCTTCATTACTCCAATTAAAACGACTTTTATCCCCAATTCCAACGAATCGAATCGAAACTGAACCTGAATTAAAAATTATTCTGTGAAACATTATTTAAATATGGGCATATACCTACTATTCAGTTTTTATTTATAAAATTATTATTGCTATGGAGTTAAGAATATTTTGTCACTTACTCCATTCATTGTATTAAATAAATACAAGGCTAATTCACTGTCGGATTTAAAACTCGATGTAAATTCACTTTCTAATACAAGTACAACTTCTACTCTTATGCAGTCATCTTTTAAGTATTTGATGCTATCATTTAATTTCTCTTTTAGGTCTGAATGCACAACTAAGAAAAAATTTTTCAAAGTTTATATTATCTAGTAGAGATTAAATTTATTTTGAAAGAATAATTACTAAGTACTTTCATCACTGATATGAGAATTTTCAGGTTTCAGTAATTCGATTACACGATGCGCTCTTCTTCCATCTTTATTCATCTCTTCCAATTCATACGGTTCAATTTTCAATTTGAAATTTATTATTCCATTCTAAAATGGTATAAAATGTTTAAAGTGTTGATATAACTGCAAATTAAAATTTTTTGGAAAAACTTACAATGGTTATAGGTCCTTCTTCATCTATATAAACTGCAGTTCCCATTTGTTTATTTTTATAAAGTTTTCGCTTTATATTTTCCACGTTTATCTTAGAATATGCAAAAAGTGAAAACGTGTAATCAGTGAAGACAATTCTATCGTTTGAATTGCAACTTAGCAGTAAAAAATAGCAGGAATTACTTACCGAATGTTTTATTTTTTCATTCGCACCATTCACCATAATAAAATCATCAGCAATAGTATCACCAGCTGGTTCAAGTCTAAGATGTATATACTGGTCCAAGGCTCGAAATTTAACTATTTTTTCTCCTGATCTGGCTGTTTCTATGGATGGATATACAATATCCATTCGACCTAACTTACGAATATTTTAAAATATTTTCCATGATGTGCGTAATATCACGTTTACCTTGTTTTATTGAAATAGTTATTGTACAGCTACTTACCAATTGGAATGGCCGAAACAGCTGCAGTGAAAAGAAAATTTGCAAAATAAAATAACATATTTGAATTAGAACAAAGCTTTCTCTCTTTATATAGATGTTATTGCAGTAGTCACATGTTCTGCCATCATTTGGCAAATCATTATTGGATTTAGAAAATTATAACAATCAAATCAGATTTGTTATTATTTAAATCCCAATCAAAATTTAAACAGGAGTTAACTATGATTTAATTATGACTCATATATATATATATTTCCCCTAATTTTTGAAAGTTTCACATTAGAAGCCATTAAATTACATTACTTGTTGCTATAATTTATAAATATTCTTATAGCAAGCGCTGATATTCAGTCAATACAATACTATCGGTTTATTCAAGTTACTGATTAATTATGATAATTTATCTTACATACGATATCTGAAAAATTGGCTGGATGGCTGCGTGGTAAAGCTGTCGCTTGACACCCTGAAGGACCGGGTTCAAATCCGGTCCCAATACCTCCAGTTTTTCAGGAGAGCCCGTTGAACCCCATTCTTTAACACCCTGAAGGACCAGGTTCAAATCCGGTCCCAATACCTCCAGTTTTTCAGGAGAGCCCGTTGAACCCCATTCTTCAAATATCCGATTGACTCCATCACAGGTGTTGGCCAGCCTGTAATGGGCTTTATAAGTGGCGCCACCAAATATAGTATATCTCTCCTGCGATATGGCGGCTTAACTAGCCTAATTATTTGTTAAACATCTACAAGCCTAAATTTGCATTTTCGCATAGTTTGGAAATAAAAATTTTATTATAATTTTAATACTCAAGCTATAATATTTATCATAAAGTATCTGCAAAAATGGATTGAATGCCAGAATTAAAACTGATGTTGATAAATTTGATACAAGTATTGAAAATCTCAATGTTCTGTATCTGGCATATTTTTGACATATTAAATAATTTTGATGAGATATTTATTTTTTAGATGGAAATCGTTTTTCTAAGAGAGATAATATATTTAATACACCATTAAATATTCTATTTTTAAATCGTTCAAATTCAAATGTTTAATTGTACACTATATTTATTTGTATAAGGCATCTGCTGATGTATGTCGTCACATAATTCTATATCCGATACATGTGAAAAATACCTATCCAGAATCATACAAATGACATTTAAAAATATGATAGATTAAGAGAGGTTATGGGATTTTGTGCAATTTAGAAATTGCAATTACTTGATAATAAAGTATTATTTACTTCTTAATATAATAAAATGTGATCTTTCATTCAAACAAACATTATTTAAATTTTCTATCTAGTGCATAATTTTGTACTTTTAGAGAACACTGCCAAGCTAAATACATATTTATCGACTAAAATTTGTTCAGAAAATATTTAAACTGAGCTCCCTTAAAAAATATATATAATAAATATTTAATATTCTTGATAAGAATAACAATAAAGTAATCTAGAGAAAAACTTTTAATATAAAAATTATAATAATATTTCACGTAACAATTCCGGAGATAAAAGGCAATCAATATTTCATATAATTCATTTCTATTTATATAACTAAAAATTGTTTACAAAGTACCGTTAGTTTAATTAAAAACGAATTCATTAATTGGAAATCAATTAAATTTAAAAATTCAAATAATATTTGAATGTTTACCAATTTTGTTAAAATTAGAAAATTTAATGAACAATGGAAACCAAGCAACATATTTTTTTTTATTAGAATAATTAAAACATGTTTCTACAATATTATTTAAGAAGAGTTCTTTTTCGTAGAAGCGTGAAATTCAAAGTTGTTAATGACGAATAAAATATTCACCATACTCGTGGAAATCTAGATTTAAAATTTTCGACATTATTTAGGTAAACTTTAATTTATTTCTTGACTTAATTTCATTTTGCACTAATTTTAAATATAGAAACTATTTTACAATCTCATAATAAATGTCGGTAATCATTTATAAGGAATGAATTATAACAGTATTAAAAATGTATTTATTAATTATTTATAATATATAGATGGCACTTTTGATGTGTCAATGATATTTAAATTAAAAATACGTTAACTTAAATAAGTGTAGTTAAGCCGCCATAACGAATGAGGAATATACTTTATCTGGCGGCAGCCGCTTATAGACTCATCATAGGATGGCCAGCACTCATGATGAGGCTAACCAGAAGGTTGAAGGACGAGGTTCAACAGGCCGGGCTCCTTCTAAAAAGCTGGATGTGTGGTACCCGGTTTTGAACCCGGATCCTCCAGGAAAGTAAGCCACAGCTTTATCATGCAGCTCAAATGCCTTAAAAGAGACTGTAATTCATTTCAGTAATTCAAACTTTAGCGTAAGTTATGACGCTAAAGTTTAGAACTGTTGAACTATAGTTAATATAAAAGAAAAATCATTTCTCTTAGAAATAAAAATTATTACATTTTATTTATTACCTATGCTATATAGTAGGGATGGCCAAATTTCATGTCATTACGAGCCACATATAAGTATACTTGAGATACTCTGTTATTTTTGGGGTAATATCAACACGGGTTTCAAAAATTGTTTATTATATATTTCACATGCATTTATTTCGTATAGGCACATATTAAAATAAATAAATAAATTACAGATATATTGTTTTTTAAATTAAATAGTTATTTTCTTCATATTAACTTTGACTTTCATGCTTTGGAACTATACTGAAGTACCAAAAAGCCGCAATTTGGCTATCGTGGCTGTATAGTTTTGTATTTATATAAGTCTTATAACGAACGTTTTCCTGTTATATAGTTTAATAAAGAAAATATACTTTATCATGGAGGTAGAACCATATTTCGGAAACGAACAGATCAGAAGGAGGTACGAGAAAAGTTGGAGTCCTTTATTGTATAGTGCAAATATACTCGGACTAAGACTCAATAAAAAATTTTCCTTGTGTAGTTTTATTATGTTAATTGGTGCAAGTATAATTTTCATCATTGATTAAGAGGTACGAGAAAAGTTGGAGTCCTTTATTATATAGTGCAAATATACTCGGACTAAGACTCAATAAAAGATTTTCCTTGTGTAGTTTTATTATGTTAATTGGTGCAAGTATAATTTTCATCATTGATTTCTGCATATTGTTAACTTCGATAAAAAATGCTGATGTCGTACTAATATTTGTATTACACATATATATTTTGTTTTCTGACATTCAATTTTCAATTATATTTATTCATTTTCACATAAAAAAGTTTAAAATCCGTGAGTGCATCATTAAAATATTTTGCATATCGAAAGGACTGAATTGGAGATATAAACTCTGGATTAAAGTTATTATAATTTGGATGGATTTCTTTCTGTTTAACCTATGTTTCAATATATTTGTTATGACTAATAACATCGACAATTTAATTATGGTAGCCAGCCTTCTCAAATTAGATTCATTTCCAAATGTTTTGAAAACTATGGACTATTTGTATCATTTTTCATGTTGTTTATTTATGCATACACCACTTTGTTTTTTGTTCTTATTTTTCATAGTAATATGCAAAGAGTTAGAATATGCCTTTCTTAATTTACATAAAGATATTCATATTTCTACGTATAACCGAAAGAAAGTATATAATATTATAATGACTTACTTTGAATTAATTGAGATTATAAATACTCTTCAAGACATTTATTCTTCGATATTCTTTAATCCACGTATAACCGAAAGAAAGTATATAATATTATAATGACTTTGAATTAATTGAGATTATAAATACTCTTCAAGACATTTATTCTTCGATATTCTTTATCTGGATAGTTTCTTTAGGTAGCAGTCTTTTAGTGAATCTTAGTTGGTTTACTTCGATATCTGTAGATCTACAAAATTTAATTTATTTCATTCTGTTAACTTGTGTTCAATTTTATTTCTTTTTGGAAGTTTGTTTTTCTTCTTCGCATATCACTGATGTTTGCGCAAGTATTGGAAGAACTTTTCATAAGATTTCTGTTTCTTCTGTCGATCTTTTTGTACAACAACTATGTTATCGTTTTTCTGTAAAAATGCATGCAAGAATTACCGGTTTTTTATGCTTGGAAAATAATTCCGATGAACAATAATCTTATTCTTTTGTACAACAACTATGTTATCGTTTTTCTGTAAAAATCCATGCAAGAATTACCGGTTTTTTATGCTTGGAAAATAATTCCGATGAACAATAATCTTATTTTGGCAATTATTAGTGGTGTGTTTACATACACTCTCATTACTTACCAACTAGGCACAAGCGAATAATTTCAATTATTGAAAAAATATTATTTATTTTTGTTTATTTTTTCTAATTAAAAATAAATTTTTATATGAAATTATTTTCAAAAATTTTTTTTTCCATTATGAAAATACATTTACCGGTTTTATTGATATAGTTGAAAGACTATGAACATACCGGTTCATACATTGCTGAAAAAATATGTATAAAAGTTGATGTAAACGTGAAATTTTCATGAAATCGCAATGAAGATATTTCTTAGCCTATTTTCTGAATATAATGGAGATGTATAAAATAGGCATCGCGTCTGTCTTATGTCTGTATCTCTTCCACTGATAACTTTTGAACCAATTAGTAAATTTTAGTGTAATCCTCTATTAAAGTTCACTTCATCCCTGCATCCTTTAATCCTATAGAATGATATTTAATTTTCATTAAAATTTCATTTCATATTATTATTAACGGCAGTGTTAAACCAACAAGTTGCCAAGGTTGCAAGTTGCTTAACCATCGATGTGCTTAACACTTAGCACCATCTATTATTAATAATATAAAACAAAAATTAAACGTTGTCAATTTATTATCTATAAAAGTTATAAATTTACTTAAACAGATTTAAAATTTTTTTAATTTCATTCATTCGAAAATAAAATACACATTCAGAAAGTACATAATTTTAGTATTTTCTGTAACTATTTGCTTATAGTTGCACAAATGATGAATATATTTATGTAAAACTGTAAACCATGTTTAATGAAAAATATTATTTTATTTAAAATAATTAATTTATTATACTTTCTTTCGTAATATAAATTTGTATCGTGTATTTTTTAACAATGATTTTGATTTCTGTATATATATGTATGACAAGCTATTGAAATAAAAGTTATTCTTCTCCAGAATAGATTGTGATGTTTACAACCTTTTGATTTATTATTTGTATTTTTTGCATATTTTTCGCTCCCTTTCCAATCAGAGAGATTACTAAGGGGACAAGGCCAGTTCCAACCACGAGCTGCACTCACACCCGTGGAAGGGGACCTGATAGTGAAGGAAGGGAATCACCCAGCCCAGTACCCCGAAAAAATCCGCGACACGAACCCGGGTCCTCCTGCGTGGCACGCCGACAGTTTTTTTTTTTGCATATTTTTCGCTCCCTTTCCAATCAGAGAGATTACTAAGGGGACAAGGCCAGTTCCAACCACGAGCTGCACTCACACCCGTGGAAGGGGACCTGATAGTGAAGGAAGGGAATCACCCAGCCCAGTACCCCGAAAAAATCCGCGACACGAACCCGGGTCCTCCTGCGTGGTACGCCGATAGCGTTACCACTCGGCCATATTATTTATTTATAATTTTATCAAACGTAATATTTTTACTATTCCTTATAATTTTAATAATTTTAATTCATAAAAAGCTACTTTTAAATCTCATTACTTCCCCATTAGTAACTGTATATTAAATACTGTATTTCATATCATTAATCGTATAGAAGCAATTATAAGTTTTTGTACTTTACTCACATATAGATAAGAATTTAGAAAATATAAATAAAAGATAAATAAAAAGTTTTCTCTTGTTATTCTAAACAATTTTTTTTATGCAAATGTACATAAATTATTTTCCAATTCTGTGAATTGATATGAGACAGCACGAATTCAGGGTATCGCCATTCACTGAATCTGATCCCAGATAACGGTAATCGATAACCAAGTCTAGATCCTATGAATAAAATTTCTAAAGGAAGGGTCCCGAAATCGAATCCGGTTCCTCATGGTGGAAAACTGAATCATTTTCATTTGGCCAATCTCGCCGACATTCTTAAACATATAATTTTTTCGGAAATTATACATGTAATATTAGCCTGGGCAAATTATATCAAATAATTTTACAAGGAGTGCACTTTTACTTGTTATCTATTTAGACCCACTTCTCCGTTTAATTTCTTCAGTTGTTCTTGCCTATGCTGATGATTTAAAGGTGTTCAATTCTATTCACTCACTCAGCTAGTGATTTAAATAAGATAAATAATTAGTTACTTAATAATTATTTAACATTAAATAAAGATAAGTCCCATGTTCTATATTTTTTCTAATCGTTATACTGTTCCAAAAAATATTTATATTGATGGTACCTTGATATCTTTTGTAACTAAAATAAATGGTTTGGGTGTATTTTTTGACAACAAAACTTTCATTTGTAAATCACATTGATACTGTGATTATAAAACTAAAGATTAAATATGGTATTCTTTATAGAAACTTACATTATATTACTTCTTATGAAGCAAGGAAAATTGTATTTTTTGCTTTTATTGTTTCTTTAATAGATTATGCTATAGTAATATGGGCTTCGGCCCCAGAATCTCACTTACTAATACTTGAACGTTCTTTTTCACAGGTTAAAAATTTACTTTTTAATAACTTTAGCAATAATTCTTTCGTTGTAAGTGATGTTAAATTGATAACTATTAGAAGTCGATTGTTCTTATTTGACTTCTTATTTAGAAGAAATAAGAAGTCAAATAATTGAATAAGAAAAACTTTCTTATTTAGAAGGCATAGGAATCTCAAAGAAACAAATTAGTGCGATTTCGGATTTATGTGAGTATAACGGTTTGAAAAACCGCACCAAAGTAAACCAATAAAAAATATAGAATTCGAAAAAAACCGCGTTAAACGGAGCAGCGTTAAGCAGGGTCTTACTGTATAATTTATTCTAAAATATATTAAATAGACTGTACTGAAAATACCGTTAATTTAAGTAAAAGTTTTGAGATTATTAATAGGTGTCTTACTTTTATCAATTAGATATCCATTTTGAGGTTCTATAATTTCGGTTACTAGATGCTGTATTCTTCTATCTTCACTTAACTTTTCCGGCTGATTCGGCTCGATTTTCAGTTGTGAATTTATAATTCCATTCTGAAATTGTTTAAAATGTTCGAATTTTTTGATATAATTGAGAAATGAAGGTGTGGCGGCGGCATTTTGTCAGAGTCAATGGCACGTGTTAGCATCAATGTTACGGGAATAGATGACATTAAATAACTTACTATGATTCCTTCATTATCGATATACAGTGCTGCTCCCATTTTTTTATCTTTATAAATTTTCCGCTTTATATTTTCAATATTTATCTTAGAATAAACAAAAAATATAATATACAGTAGATATATTGAATAATATAACTTAAGGATGATTTCATTTAGTAGTCTCTACATAGAAAACATTAAATTAAAATAACAAGTTTATGATGACTATAATGTTTCTCATCGTTTTCATTAAATTTTTGTCAATGAAAAATCTGGAATAACTTACTGAATCATCGATCTTTTCATTCGCTCCATTCACCATTGTAAAATTATCGGCAATAACATCACCAGCTGGTTCAAGTATAAGGTTTATGTTTTGGTCTAAAGCACGAAATTTGACTATTTTCTTTCCAAATTTGGCGGTTTCTATAGATGGATATACAGTATCTGTTCTATCTAAATTATTGTAAAGAAGGATCGAACAAGCTTTAAAGTATTATTCATTATTTACTGATGACGAAAGATTATTTCATTCTGAAGCTTATTCACGGACATCAGAACGAACAACTACTTACCACTTAGAACAGCCGTAACAGCTGCACTGAAAATAAAACTAAGCAGCATGATTGAATCGATGCAAATCATCATCCCTTTTATAGTTATTGCTGGAATATTCAGATGTGCTGCTATTATTTGTTAAATTCTTATTGGCTTTCATAATTTATAATAGTCATATCAGTTCGTTGCTATGTTAATCTTGAATTAATTAGAATTTAATTTTAATAATTCCAACCATACTAACCAAAATACTGTGTTATTAATATCTTTTTGTTGTTTTCTATCCATCAATATTTCTAATGAAACCTCCATAATTCAGTCCATATGGTGGTATGTAAACCGATCAAACAAATATGTCTATTATAAGATTATTTTTCTTTATTAATCATATTTTGTTCATGCCTTCTATTCTAACCAGTATGCAGTAAAATTAAGATGTTTTGGATGAATTACTATATATTGCTATGATTGCTTATTATAAATTTAAGATTTTTTCATGACAGTGAATAGACTATCTTACTTTGTAAAGATTTACTTCTGATTCACCTTGCATGTGATCAAAAGTAAATCTTGGCTTTTGTTGGGTTTATTACCTTTCAGAGAAAAGTCAAGATTTTCTAAACCAGTTTTAGTCATGAGCTTCAAAATTAGACGATTTCTTTACTTACACTTTTTGGATTCTTCGGCAGAAATGAATGGATCTGATCCAAACTCTGATAATTTGTTAAATAATCTTCGATTATTAAATTGAATATTCGAGCTTTCATTGTCGGAAATGGCATTGCTTTAGAACCCAATTATAGAGCGCTCAGCTCTATTAAAAGATTAGCCAATATTGATTAGAAAGAGAACATTCGATGCCCGGAAGAAAGTCAGTACAGGAATCTCTTGATTAATGCATGTTTGAATAATGCGGTTTTAATTAATGCGCAAAAAATTTCAGACTATCCCGTAATTTATGCGGTGCCAAATTTGATTAGTCATCTTTAACAAGTACGATTTTTTTTTTTTTTTTTTTGCAAACTCTGAAGTGTTGGCACTGAATCTCGGGGATTATAGTCGGCAATAAATTTATTTTTTTATTTAATTCTATGAATCTCGGGAATTGTAGTCGGCAATAAATTTATTTTTTTATTTAATTCTATTAACATATACGTATTTTCGTCATCTAATTGTTATATCTTAAATTTGTTCGTAATTTTATTTATTGATAAAATTTAGCGTGAATGGTAACTATCTAATAATAGCCATGAATAATGGAATAGGAATTCCATGAAATGGAATAATGGAAAAATAAAAGCAATGAATAATGGAACTTTAAAAAATGAAATGCTTTGTAAAATTTATAATAATCTCCACCTGTTTAGCACCATTTACAATATCCATCGAATCTCAAATCCATTTTTAATTGTACATAACTGTTTAATCAGTCAGAAATACTATAAGTGCCCGAAACCAGTGAACCCACAATTGTTTTCAGCCAACATCGGTGGTAATCAGTAGTGACCATTATTAATATCCTAGTGTGAAACCATCCTAACTATAACGAACGGAATTTGTATAGAAAAAAACGATCTAAATTTACTCGAATTTGAAATATATAAATAAAAATGCATCGTTACCATTAGTATATCAATATGATATAACCAGATTTGACTTCAGTTCTCTCCAGCACTCCATGTCTACGGACGGGCAATTATTTTTTACAAGTTTTATGCAATTTTGTAGAAAATATCTTTTTTGTGATAAATAAATTTTAATTCTTGCTATAAATTTTTAAATACCTATACATATTTTTCAATGATTTAAAGCAGTGATTCTCAACATGGGCGATATCGCCCCCTAGGGGGCGTTCTCGTTCTCGAAGGGGGGCTGGAACAAAAAGGGGCAATCGGGGGGTGATAGACAAACAAAAATTGTACACAGTAGTTTGTGCTTCTTAAGTATTTCTTTTGCCATTATAATTATTTCCATTGGTTTTTTAGTTTGATTAGTGCGAGGATTTTGATATAAGAGGTGCTAAAGTACATATAATGCAATACAGATACGTTTTGAGAGAGAAAAAAATACATGTTTATAATTTTGATATTTTCCAGGATTGGAATGGATATTATTGGAATGATATTTTCCAGGATGGAATTAATTATTTCCATTGGTTTTTTAGTTTGATTAGTGCGAGGATTTTGATATAAGAGGTGCCTTGCGAGGATTTATTCATTAATTTACCGCACTATTGAAGGGATTTCTGTAATATGAAATTAATATTGATGTCAGCATGATCGATTAAGCTTAATTTAATATTAATTTAATAAGTTAGAAAAATATCATCAATTAAACGATATCGTATTTCTTAAATGACGAATTTTTAATAAATTAAATTGCATTTATTAAATATGATTTATTTCTTTATCAGATGCAAACTTCTGGAGAAAATTTATTGGGCTAATCAGGTGCAGTAATTCTATTTGAAATAAATTAGCATGTCTCGCATGAAAAAATACAATAATTAATTTAATTTTTATTTTTATATATAAGTATTTAGAATATCATTCATAATCTTAAGAATGTAGATTATTTTGACAATTAAAACTTTCTAAAAACTGTACATGCCATTATAAATTTTATGAAAATTGTTTAATCTGATCTGTACATTTTCTTTTTTTTAAACACAGATTTTTGAAATATTTACTGAGAAAGAAAAATATCCCATCTGTATAATTAAACGAATTACGTTCATAAAATATTTATGAAAATATATTACTCATGAAAATAAAATCAAACGCTCATAAATATATGCCGGAATATGTTGTTAAATAGGAATCATATAGTTTCTGCAATATAATTTTAATTATGCTTAATGTTTTATGACAATATTTATAAATCTTATTACCAGTGTTTGGCATTTATATCTATGAATATTATATTTTAAGATTTATTAAAGAATTTTATATAAAAAAATGAAATGTTTTTGATTTATATGACAAACTGAATGAAGTTTAAAATGTAGATGCTCTTTCCTGAAAAATTTTGATACAAATATTGATGTTAATTTGAAAACATTAATTAAATTAGAATATTCTTGATTCGAAACTTCAGCAAGACAGAAAAGTAAATAATATAAACTATTCAAAAAATTAATTTAAAATGAATCTCATTAAATGTTTTTTTTTTTTTTTT
>AYEL01078188.1:0-18491 GCA_000484575.1 Olivierus martensii
TTTTTTTTTTTTTGTTGATCCTGTCCATTCCTAAATGGATTATAAAGAAAAATGTTTAGGTTATCGTTCTGTTTATTCTTTTTCAGTCTTCATCACTATAATTCGTTTATTTATTACTTTTTTCCCTATAATATTTATATAAGTTACTTATAAGGTTATTAGGTTTCACTATTGAAAATGTTCGATTTCGGTTCAATATCATCACGTTAATAAAAATGAAGATACTTTGCTCATTTTCGGCTAGTATCTTGAATAAATATTCGATCTAAATCAGGGGTGGAGAATTTTTTTAAAGATGTGTGCAAAAATTGACTAAATTTTTATAAAAACTATCCGTCGCGTGCCGATCCAAATGTTAATTTAATTAACAAAATATACAGGCAATCCCCAACTTATGTAAATTCGAAATGGGTAGATTAGTACTTCTATAGGATTATTTTAAGTAACTACTGGGTCCGAACCCAGTACCCTCCAGAAAACCTGGAGGTGTGGGATCGGAATTGAATCCGATTTCTTCAAGATGGTAAGCTGCTGCTTTACCATATAACTTATGTGCTTATTTATTAATAAAACTATTTTAATGTTATTTCATTGTGACACACTAGTACTGTATAAGTATGCTCCGACATACGTATGTTTTGACTTTAGAGTTTTGTAAAACGATCCGTCTACGTAACTTCGATGACTGCCTGTTTCTGCACCAAGTTTTGTGTACACAAAAGATTTGACATTGTGACAGCGTGGGCACGTATGTCATAATTTCGCCATCCGATCTAAATGAAATAGAGTATATAGAACATTGGACATTCTAATTGATTGAAGGCTTTGAAAATGATCGATATTCGACCATATAAGACAGGATGTTTGTTTTTCGAAATGATATATGATATAAATATCCAATTTATATAAAATTCGCGTATATATTATTGGAATCTGTTAGAGAATCGGATATGCTAAAAATGATCAAAATTAATTCGTTATTACTGCATAATAAGAAAATCCTGGACAGCGCTCGTCTAGATATAGTTTATCGTGCAGAAACATTAAATCTAACCTGTTTCTGATGTCCTCAATTTTAGACGGGTGCAGAATTGTTCAAGCTCACGGATCCCACATATTAGTATCAATAATGGATTGTCGAAAGAACAAGAATTTCTTCATTTTTTCTTCTCACGGTCTTTACAAATTTGTTTAACATCAAAGATTACATAAACGAAGTAGAAACTTTTCTTGATATTTCACTGTCTAAAGCAATGAATAATGGAACTTTGAAAAATGAAATGCTTTGTAAGAATTTATAGAAATCTCCTCCTTCTGTTTAGCACTATTTATAATATCCCTCGCATCTCGAGTCCATTTTTAATTGTGATAACTGTTTAATCAGTCAGCAATACTACTATTGCCCAAAACCAAATGATCCACAATTATTTTCTGCTAACATCAATGGTCATAAGTAGTGATCAACACTACTATACTAATGTGTGAAACGGCCCAAATTATAACGAACTGAATTTATATAGAGAAAAACGATCGGAATTTACCCGAATATAGAATTATTCGCATATATTAAGATATCATTATCTAATTGTATCCTATCTAGAATTTTTAATTAAAAAAATTGGAAATATATAAATAAAAGTGCATGGTAACAATCAGTATATTTTTAATATACAGTAATTAATCAAGTACACATTTCAAATTTTTGAAAATTTTAGCTAGCAATGAGATTCAGTTCCATCCTTAATCGATAATAATTCTTAAAAAACTTCTTTCAAGATGAAAGTAATTAACTAACAGACCTAATTTCTGATTATTCTGATAGATCTATTTTTTTTAAAACATTCTAATCTCTAATCTAAGAAATTAAACACACGTTGCATATCTAAACGTTTTTCATATTAATTTTAATTAATTAATGGAAAAATTTTGTGATATTAAGCAAATATAGGATTTTGGAAAAATTAAGAATCTCTGAAGAAGTTTCTGTCCATATGAAGCTGCTGAAACAAAGCCTATCTATAAATCTATGTCGAATTGGAAGTTGATCAAGTGAATTTAAGCATTCTATAAATTTATCGATATTATAACTTCGATCAATGATAGTTGATCATCTTAATATTTTTTACGTACACAATTGGTTGCAGAAAACTTCTTTCAAGGTGAAAGTAATTAACTAACAGACATAATTTCTGATTATTCTGATAGATCTATTTTTTTTTTTTTAAAAACATTCTAATCTCTGATCTAAGAAATTAAACACACGTTGCATATCTAAACGTTTTTCATATTAATTTTAATTAATTAATGGAAAAATTTTGTGATATTAAGCAAATATAGGATTTTGGAAAAATTAAGAATCTCTGAAGAAGTTTCTGTCCATATGAAGCTGCTGAAACAAAGTCCATCTATAAATCTATATCGAATTGGAAATTGATCAAGTGAATTTAAGAATTCTATAAATTTATCGATATTATATTCAATAACTTCGATCAATGATAGTTGATCATCTTAATATTTTTTACGTACACAATTGGTTGCTGTCAAGCTATCATAAAGGAATTATACTAATTAAATTTTAAATAAATATGGCAGCTATAAATTCAAAAAATAAAAATCACAAATACTTTAAAAATTCGTGATGTCTTTTACTGAACATTGAGAAAAGTTTACTGCATTATAGTCATAAAATGAGCTCATAATATGTGAAGAAGAGTAGTCTTCACCTAATCTCTTAGGAAGTTGTGACAAGGTTATTCTCCCTCATGAACCGCACCGAGTCTACACAAAAATACATCTGTTATCAGTTCATAACGAATAAAAAGAACACCGTTCTACATGGTTACATTCAATGAATGATCTTCAAAAACTACCTCCTGCTGTTGCAGTGATATGTTATCAGTTCATAACGAATAAAAAGAACGCCGATCTACATGGTTACATTCAATGAATGATCTTCAAAAACTACCTCCTGCTGTTGCAGTGATCATTCGATATCCTGATTTTTCACCAACCTGTAATAAAAATGAACTACATTAGTAAATTCATCTGTTTTTCAGTTCATGATAAATAATAAGACACTGTTTTATACGCTTACCTGTCAAAGAATCAACTTCATAAACTTACTCCTGATGGTTGCGGTGGTCATTCAATGTCCTGCTATAAAAATGGACTACATTAGAATATTCATCTGAATATATCAATTCATGACAACTATTAATACACGTTTCTATACCCTTTCTATAAACGAATAACTTAAAAACCATCTTCTCCTGATTTTTGACCGGACCTGTTATAAACATGAACTACATTAGAAAATTAATCTGTTTATCAGTTCATTGTAAATAATAATACAACGTTCTATACACTTACTTTCAATGAATGAACTTCAAATGCTAACTCCTCGTTCTTACGGTTGTGCTTCACTTTCTTGCTATAAAGATGAACTACATTAGAATATTCATCTGACATCAATTCATGATGTATAAAAAGAACACCGTTCTATATGCTTACCATCAATGAAAGATCTAAATGAACTACATTAGAATATTCATCTGAGTATATCAATTCATGATGTATAAAAAGAACACCGTTCTATATGCTTACCATCAATGAAAGATCTTCAAAAATTTAATCCTCCTTGTTGCGGTGGTTATTCACTGTCCTGCTATAACGAACTACATTAGAAAATGTATCTTTTAATCAGTTTTTGATAAATAAAAACACAACGTTCTATACGGTTATCATGAATGAATGAGTTTCAAAAACTTATGATACTCCTTGTTGTGGTGGTCTTTCACTGTACAGCTATAAAAATGGATTACATTAGTATATTAATCTGAGTATATCAATTCATAATTACAATTAATATACCTTTCTACACCTTTTCTATAAATGAATAACTTAATAAACCAAGTTTTCCTGATTCAGGTAGTTTTTGACTGTCCTGTTATAAAAACGAACTGCATTAGAAAATTCGTGTGTTTATTAGTTCATGATAAATCATAATACAAAGTTCTATACATTACTTTCAATGAATGAGTTTCAGATAATTACTCCTCATTCTTACTGTGGTCCTTCACTGTCCTGCTTTAAAAACGGACTACATTTGGTAATTCATCTGTTTATCAGATCTTAATAAATAATAAGACACCGTTCTATACGCTTACTATAAACGAATGATCTTCAAATACTCCTCCTTGTTGCGGTAGTCCTTCACTTTCTTGCGATAAAAATAAACTACATTAGAATATTCAGCCGAGTATTTCGATTAATGACGAATAAAAAGAACACCGATCTGTATGCTTACCATCAATAAATGATCTTCAAAAACATTCTCCTGCTGTTGCATTGGTTATTCAATATACTGCTATAAAAAATGAACTGTTATAGAATATTTATCTGGATATATTAATTCATAATAACTATTACAACATTGTTCTATACGTTTACTTTAAATGAATAACTTTAAAAACTTACTCTTCCCGGTTAAGGTGGTTTTTCATCATCCTGTAATAAAAATGAACATCATTAGAAAATTCATCTGTTTATCAGTATATGATAAATAATAAGATTTCATTTTATATGCTTACCATGAATGGAAGAGCTCCCATAACATACCCCTCCTTGTTGCAGTGGTCATTCATTGCTCTGCTATAAAATATATCAATATTTTATATTTATCAATTCATGATAACTATTAAAACATTGTTTTATATGCTTAGTATAAATGAATTATCTACAATAGTTCCTCCTCTCGATTGCGGTGTTTTTCATCAACCTGTAATAAAAATAAACTGCATTAGAAAATTTATTTGTTTATCCGTTCATGATAAATAATAAGACACTGTTTTGTACGCTTACCTGTCAATAAATGAGCTTCAGACGCTTACTACTCGTGGTTGCGGTGGTCATTCATTGTACTACTGTAAAAATGCACAACATTAGAAAATTGATGTGGTTATCAGTTCATGATAAATAATAAGACACCGTTCTGTACGTTTATTATAAACGAATTAGTTTCAAAAACTTACTCCTTTTGATTACGGTGGTATTTGACTGTTCTGTTATAAAAATGAACTACATTAGAATATTCATCTGATTATATCAATTCATGATAACTTAAAAAACACCGATCTATACTTCTTCTATAAATGAATAATTATAAAATTTATTCCTCCCGTTTGCGTGATTTTTCACCAATCTGTTATAAAAATGAACTGCATTGGAACATTCATCTCTTTATGAGTTCATGATAAATAATAAGACACCATTCTATACGCTTACCATCAAGGAATGAGTTTCAAAAACTTACTTCTCATTGTTGCGGTGGTCATTCACTGTCCTGCTATAAAAATGGACTATATTAGAAAATTCTTCTCTTTATTAGTTCATGATAAATAATAACAGACAGTTCTATATACGCTTACTTTAAAGAAATGAGCTTCAAATGCTTATTCTTCTTGGTTGCGGTGGTTTTTGATCGTCCTGTTATAAAAATCAACTACGTTAGAAAATTCTTCTGTTTATCAGTACATGACGAATAAAAAGAAAAGCGTTCTATACCCTTTAATCAGTCAGTGTATGATCTTCAAATACTTCCTCTTGCTGTTGCAGTGGTAATTCTATGTCCTGCTATAAAAATGAACTACATTAGAATATTGTTCTGAATATATCAATTCATGATAACTTTTAAAACATCGTTGTATATGCTTACTATAAGTGAATTACTTTGAAAAACTTACTCCGCCTGGTTCAGGTGATTTTTGAACATCCTGTTATAATAATAAACGACATTAGAAAATTCGTCTTTTTATCACTTCATGATAAATGATAAGACAACGTTCAATATGCTTACCATCCATGAAAGGGTTTCACAAACTTACTCTTCCTTGTTGCAGTAATCCTTCACTGTCCTGCTATAAAAATGAACTATATTATTATATCTATTTATGTATATCAATTCATGATAACTATTAAAACACTGTTCTATATGCTTACTATATATTAATTAGCTTCAATAAATTATTTCTCCTAGGTGCAGTGGTTTTTGACTGTCCTGTTATGTTTCTTTAGCACGTTTTATCATTTCCAATATGATTAGTTAATATTTAATTGTTTCTTTATCCAATTGTCATCAATATTGTTTTAATAGTTCGAACAATTGAGGAATTCACTTTGGCAGCTGAAGGATAAATGAAAATAGAAATGGAAATTCTGTTTTCGTTTAATTGGAAAATTATTTTTATGTATATAAAATTATAAAACTAAGTTTTAAATTGTTTTCCGTCTTTTCTATTTAGGTATAATTCTATAAAATTTATTTAAAAAATCTTTTGTAAATAAAATTAAATTTTATTCCCTCTACCATAGTACTATATTTTATGCATGATTGTATGTTAGTAAATTATAGAAATTTGGGTGAGTTCAGAAAATACCCCGAGAAGTTTAAGCTGGAGAAGCTAAAGAATGATGTCACGTTGATCCTATGGGTGATGAAATCATTCCTTAACTTTTCCAGGGGTGAATTCTCGAAGTTATTTTCTGAACTCAACCTTTTTTGTTAATACCGCCAACATAGAATATTTCGTATTTTACAATTTCAGACATGGACGGAAAATATTTTTTGAGTTTTATAGAATAATAAATGTAAATATATGTACTGTTCAAATGAAACCCGTTCGAAATGTGCATTATTTGGGTAGGCGGAAAATTCTGTCCGCGAAGATTTTGGTTGCCTCTTAAACCAATCAATAACTACATTCGTGACAGCCTAGTTGATGTCGAATCGACCCTTTTACGGTCGGTAAATATGAATGTAACATCGTGACAAATCTTGGATGTATGCAGGATGTTGAAGACCACTCACTTCCTGTGGGCATCAACAACAATCTTGGCGACATGCGGATGTGCATTGTCATGGAGATGATTCCTGAAGACAGCAGGCCGGGTTGCTTGTAGTCGGTAAATATGAATGTAACATTGTGACAAATCTTGGATGTATGCAGGATGTTGAAGACCACTCACTTCCTATAGGCATCAACAACAATCTTGGTGACATGCGGATGTGCATTGTCATGGAGATGATTCCTGAAGACAGCAGGCCGGGTTGCTTGTTTTTAATAGCTTATGCAGCTTTTCGAGTGTTTCGCTGTATCGCTGAGCATTGCTGAATAGCAGCTTGCAAATCGGGCTTTCAAGCATACCACCCACCTTCAGTATTACGCCACGCATTTAAAAATGATGCAAGTGTACAATTTAATAACACTGCGCATGTGTGTCACACATACGACTTCACTTTAACATCTGCATTCCAAAACTGAAATGTCAACTCATCGCATGGCGTATTTCTAACAGATTTCATTTGATCACGCCTTATATTTAAATATGTTAAATTTAAATATAAAATATTGATTTAAAAAATATAACTTTTGTAATCGATTACAGTATAATAAAATAATCGAGTTTTTAATTCACTCATTAGTATAGAAATATAATTGATTTCTATGGCACAGTGATACGAATTCTTAAATTTATTTGTTAACTATATGTTAAAAACATGAGTGCGTTCCAAACCTTAATAGACTAATCAGTGATGAATAAAAAATCTCTGCAAACCGTTCTAAAATTGAACAAATCAATTTTTCTTGAGCTCATCAGATGCTCAACACAGTCAATTGTCTATAGGTGGTGAGTGTGCTGACACCGGCTGACACTGTTTATCCAATATGGCAGAAAAATAAAATTCAACAAATCAATTTTTCTTGAGCTCATCAGATGCTCAACACAGTCAATGGGTCTATAGGTGGTGAGTGTGCTGACACCGGCTGACACTGTTTATCCAATATGGCAGAAAAGTAGTTTATACTAGATGATAAGATTTTAAATGTTAGAGAGTGTAAAAAATCATTATCATCGTCGTTGTTTACTGCCAAATAAATTTTAGTGCTTTCTAATGACGCTAAAGAAGTTATAACATTCATTATAAATTTTAGTACTTTCTAATGACGCTAATGAAGTTATAACATTCATTAATGTCTTCTTCATCACCATGTTAGCCGCCATCACCACCGCACTCAGCAAGTCGTTCCAGAAACAAACTGTGTTGAGTTATTTCTGACGTCATAAGAGACTAATCACTAATGACTTGCTGTTGAGATTTGGTACTCACTCCATGTTTAAAAGTTACTTCATTGTCAAATGTTGCAGAGAGTGTCTCAGACATGTGTTTCATTTCTAGTTTCATTCCTTTTGTGTATTCTTTGTTGTTTGCAAGTACACAGTTATTGCTATATAGTTTTGAGATTTAAGCCTTCCATTGTATAATTACTCTAACATTTGAAATTTTACCAGTTTTTTCCAGGGAAAACAAAAATATTTAATCCATCTTTTGATAAACTCTCTCTCTCCCTCCCTCCCTCCTTATATATATATATATAATTTTCATTGCGAAAATCAAAATTGAAATGTGGTCAAGTGGTGTATTTTTAAATTAATTTTAAAAAAATTCTTAAAGTTTTTCATTTTCTCGAATATAATTGCATTTTTCGATCAGAATAGCGTAGTTAAAAAAACGTAGACGTCGAATAAATAACTCGAGAATCGAATAACCAAATATAGACGAATTCCATTTTTGATTAATTTTTTTATAATATGAAGAAAAATGGTCATCGTTATTTTGAAAATTTAATTTTTTTCAATAACATCAGCTTACACATAACATTTAATTTGGATATCTGTTACGCAGCTTTATGTGCTTTAAATTTTTTGTACATTCTACTCGGAGATCAGCACAGTAAAAACTATTGATATATCTAAAAAAATTATGTATGTTGAATTAAATCAAGTGGCACGGAAGTGATTCTGATCAAAATACTCATTTATTGTCTTTTATTAATTAAATCATTATAGCCGAAATTCAACTTTGCATCGAACTTAGTTCTTAGGCTATTTTAAAGTCTATCATCAGCGTTCAAACCATACTGTGTTCCATTTTGAGATGAGGATCGACAACCGATCTTGGATCCCATAAAAATATTTAGAAGTATTATATCCGGATCTTCCAAGATCTTGCTGACAGATGAGATCAGTATTTAATAAAATTTAGTTTGCCAAATTTGAAGCTTAAAATATAATTAACAAAAGAATTGGAGCAGTTTGAAAATAGCGAAAATCGGGTAAAATTCTTCAATTTTATTTTATATAAATTTTTCTCTTTATCTGGTATTGTTCAGCCTATTTTGATTAAATTTCTTAGACAATTAGCTCTGTGAATGCTTAACTTTCAGAAAAATTTTCACCCAAAATGAAGGAGGGAAGGAGAAAAGATTCACTCTTCTCTGTAAACACTTCTAGATATTATCTTATATAATTAATTTTTACTGAAATTTGGAATTTAAAAATTTTTTATTTAGATTTCTTAAGAAGTTTGCAAACAGGCATGAAATTGTAAATAACCCATTGCATCTTCTCGTATCCAGGTGCCTTAAACAGTTTTGTGAAATGAGATTTTTTTCTCCTTATTGATCAGTTTATTACAGTGGTCATCTTCAAATTAAATTCTGAGATGGGGAGAAAAAGCTAAAATTTCGTTCTTCAGTCGCCATACTATGCTATGATTGAATTACGTTTATATAAAATTTCAATCACTTTCAGTCAATACGTAATTCGAGTTTGTCCCTTAATAATATCAGGAAAGCGTATGGCATAAATTGGACGTTGCTCCTGTTTATGCAAAATATATTGCACTTTATTTTAAGAGTTAAAATCATTAGTCTATTTTATCTATTATAAATTAATATTTCAATAAAGTGAATTTATCGATGAACTGGATAGCTTACACAGAATGTTAGTAAGCGTATAGTTTAATTAATACCTTGATCAAATTTTTAATAATGCGATATTTTGAATTATTTTCTGGACGCCTAGATAGAGGTATGGAAAAAATATTATATGTGAATACAGTATTTTTGTAGAAAATGCCATCCACTTATATAAATTAAACATATTTTTATCTACATGGGACAAGTAGCTTTAAAGATATTGATGTTAAAATTCTGAAAAGATACTATCTTGTAACTGGATCAAAAATAAAAAAATTTAATATTCAAATACTTCGGCTAATAAAGTACGAACAGCTAAATTTTTAATGCATGGTTTGACTGTTGGACTAACAATCAGCCGACAAAGTGAATACTGTATATAAAAATCATATTTGTAAAACTTGTTAAATTAATTCAATCCAATTTCATTTTTTTCTTATTTTATATATTTGTTTTTAACCAGTTCCATTAATATTAACAAAAACAATGTTAGGCAATCTGAATTAAACTTTATTAACGACGAAACGAGATTATGAATTAAATTATTCTTCTCCTCCTCCTCCTTCTTCTCTTCCTTTTTCACTTTTATCTTCCCATAAAAAATATTTGTAAAATAAACTTATTGTTAATTAATAAAAAAATTTATAAACTGCAACGAAAATAAAGTGTAATCATTTTTGTTCAGTTTGATCTGATTTATTGTTTTTACCTTTTTCTTTTCCTTGGCCATGCTATGTACGAGAAGACTATACATAAAAACGTTAAAATGAAGTATGAGTAAAATATATAATGAAGTAAAATATATTATAATCTTATTTTTATTTGAAAATATATAATTGATTAAAAATGTTATAATGATTTTGGCAGTGGAATTACGTTTAATATTTATGGGAAATTTGAAGAACAAAGAACTTCGTTTGAGTTAAGATTACGAAATGGGTTCAATCGATCATAGTTTCAAGTTGTTATCATTGTTTTTTTCTGGAATTCGAATCTTTTATATATCATTGATAACAATTTTTATTTTATTAACTCGTTAATCGTTGTTTAACTCATTATCATATACCTGTACTTAGATTTTAGAATTCCTGAAAACCCAGAAATATTAAAAAGAGCCTGCAGTTAACAACTCATTTATAAAACAATTTTTTTCCATTTCACTTCTGTTAATACAGTATCCTTATAATTTAATTAGACTTTTAATAACTGAGCCAAATTTTTAAGATTTGTTGCACTCTTCGTCTGTCTTTAATATATCTTGAGAAGCAAAATTTACAGATATGCCAGATATCTTGTAGCATTCGAATTTTATAATCCTTCCATTTTATCCTACCTATTGGACCACTATTTTTAAGATTTAAACTTGTTTCCGTTACATTTCGGCAGTGTTTATACTTTTGAAATTCTATACCTTGCATTTCACACTCTACAGCAGTGATTCTTAATCGGTGTTCCCCGGAACACTAATGTTCCGCGAACGTGGTAAAAACTGTTTCTCAAATTTATGAAAATGAGGCCTCTTGAATAACCTCAACGCACTACCAAGTACGCATTTTATAATGTAGACAAGATTCAACTTGCAATTCTGAATAAACTATTAATGAGGCTTACCCACAAAAGCAATTAAGATTTTGCTACAATTTTCGATATTATATTTGTGCGAAAGATTTCAACATTAATGAACAAAAAGCGAAAAAATTAGGAACATTAATGAAGAAATGAGGATAGCTTTATTATATATCAGATCTGACATTGTTCATATTTGCAAAAAACAATTAGTTCAGGTATCACAGTAAACTTCCTTTAAAAATGTTCCATTTTTTATATGCGACCTACTAGAGACCTTACAGAAGTCCATGTGGACCGCGGTCAAAAAAGTTTGATCTGAATTTACGCGAATTTCAAATTATTCGCATGTATTAACATGTCATTGTGTAATTATATTCTATTCAAAATTTTAATCAGTAAAAAATTGGAAATATATAAATAAAAATTCATTGTAACTATCAGTATATTTTTAATATACAGTAATTACTCGAATAATTTGTAATTATATTCTATTCAAAATTTTTAATCAGTAAAAAATTGAAAATATATAAATAAAAATTCATTGTAACTATCAGTATATTTTTAATATACAGTAATTACTTAAGTATACATTTCAAATTTTTGAAAATCTTAGCTAGCAATGAAATTCAATGTCATCCTTATCGATAATAATTCGTAAAGAACTTCTTTTAAGGTGAAAATAATTAACTATCAGACATACAGTTTAGTGTACAACATGTAGTTTCTGATTATCCTGATAGATTTAATTTTTTAAGACATTCTAATCTCTGATCTAAGAAATCAAACACATGCTGCGTATCAAAAACTACTGTATTTCATATTAATTTTGATTAATTAATCGAAGACTGTTGTATAATTATGAAAATATTGGACTGTGGAATATAATTTGAAAAAATAAGAATCTTTGCGGGAGTTGCTGTCAATACGAAGCTCCTGAAACAACGCTGCGTATCAAAAACTAATGTATTTCATATTAATTTTAATTAATTAATCGAAGACCGTTGTATAATTATGAAAATATTGGACTGTGGAACATAATTTGAAAAAATAAGAATCTTTGCGGGAGTTGCTGTCAATACGAAGCTCCTGAAACCAAGATCATCTATAAATATATGTCCAATTGGAAGTTCATGAAGTGAAATTAAACATTCTATAAATTTATCAATATTCTTACTTCGGTCAATGATAATCTGATGATCTTGACATTTTTTACTTACGCAACTGGTTGTTGTCAAGCTATCATAAAGGAATTATATTAATTAAATTTTAAATAAATATGGCAGCTACAAATTCAGAAGATTGAAATCATAACTACTTTAAATAATTCATGATGTCTTCTACTGAACATCGAGAAAAGTTTACTGCATTATAGTCATAAAATGAGCTCATAATGTATGAAGAGCAATCTTCTTCACCTAATCTCTCAGGAAGTTGTGGCATAGGTTCATCTCCGTCATGAACTGCTCCCAGCCTACACAAAATAAACTTACAAATAAATAATCGAATAACAAATCTATTGTATAAAGTTGTAGTATATACTTACAAATGACCAAGTTCATGTGCAATAATTATATATGTTTGAAAAGTCTGCCTGCTAGTATCTTGGATTACTGAATACTTCCCGCAATCCCAGCAAATTCCTCCTCTAAGTGAATGACCTGAAGAATAGTATTTAATGAAGATATTTGCATAAATCATATCAAAATAAAATTAAAGAAAAGGAAAAATAAACCTACCCAGCTTTACTGAAGGTTCATAATTATTTTCTATTCGAGTCAGGAATCTCCGCCTAATGAATAAATGATTGAAAACATTGTAAATTATAACTTTAGGAAAAGAAAATTTATGCTTACCCAGTTATAAGAAAAACCGCATCAGCCCGTTCAAACAGAGAAATTTCATAACCACAATAATAGTTGTTAAATGTATTATACAGTGCATAACTATCTATGCCTTCAGGAAATTCTGAAGTAAGGCTGTCTGTTATATAAGGCGCTTCATGTGTTTCATTTCCTCTCTGCAAACACAATAAATAAAAAGTAATATAAAAAATTCCGATAAAAATATTTGCACTTACCGTCAGTGTCACAATATCAAGCAAAACAAATTCTATTCTGAGTCCTGAAGAATTGAATATGTTTTCAACCTGAAGAATTAAATAAGATAATTTATTTCACGTATATTTGGAAGGAAAATAAGATCAATTTTAATATTTTATATCATAAACTCTATTAATATCAAATCGATTTATATCTTTGCATCAGTGGGATATAAAAAGAATAATATAATTTATTTACTTCGTTTAATGTATCAACTAAATATGTTTGCAATTCAACGGATGTGTTAAATCTTTCAGTAAAAACACTATCTGTTATAAATATAATTTCAATTATTTTTGTGCAATTTTCGTCGTTTAATTTATTTTCTGTTCCGTTTAAATCCACTCTCTCTGTGAAGTCCGGAGGAGTAACTGTAAAAATGCATCGAATAATTATTTAAAAGTTTATATTAATTATTTAATACTCTGTTTTAAAACTATATTTTATGATAAAAAATATTAATTCATTATTAATGAATGCCTTACTTCCCTCAATGAGATTTTCAGGTTCTAGGATTTCGCTTACACGATGCGCTATTCTTCCATCTTTACTTAAGTTTTCCGGATGATCTAGCTCGATTTTCAGTTGTGAATTTATAACTCCATTCTGAAATTGTTCGAAATATTAGAACTTTTTCTTGTAAATTGAGTAATGAACATATTACATAACTTACTACGATTCCAGGCCTATTATCATCGATAGCTCCTATTTTCTTATCTTTGTAAATTTTCCTCTTTATATTTTCTATTCTTATCTTAGAATTTAGAAAATAGTGAAAATATAATATATATAATGTTCTCACTTAAATAAAGCGCAGCTCCCATTTTCTTATCTTTGTAAATTTTCCTCTTTATATTTTCGATTCTTATCTTAGAATTTAGAAAATAGTGAAAATATAATATATATAATGTTCTCACTTAATAGTCTTTATATATTTATAATATTAAAGTAAAATAACTTGTCAAATTTAATATAAAAGTTAGATATAACTTACAAAATTTTCTATTTTTTCATTCTCTCCATTCTTCACAGTAAAATCATCAGCAATCACATCAGCAGCTGGTTCAAGTGTAAGGTTTATATTTTGGTCTAAGGCACGAAATTTAACTACTTTCTCTCCTAGTTTGGCAGTTTCTATAGTTGGATATGCAATATCTACTCTATCTAAATTATTTTAATAGGAACCAAACATGTTTTAAAAATCTTTTTTCTTTAATATTTAATATTGATTATATATTGAAACAAAACATAATTTTATTCTGATATTCATTATTGAGCATCAGAAAGAAAATAATTTGCTTACGAGTTGGAATAGCCGTAACAGCTGTACTGAAAATAAAACTAAACAGGTAAATTAACATGATTGAACTGATGCAAATCATGATTTCTTTTATAGTTATTGCTATAATATGTTTATGCCTGCTGTTAGTTGTCATATTCTTATTGGATTTCATAATTTATTGTAGCCAAATCACACTTGTTGATATGTAAATCTTGGGTTTATTAGGATTTAGATTTTTTTCACAGTAGTGAAAGCGCTACTGAAACTGTTTTCTTGTTTTTATTCGCCTTCTATCAATCATTCATATATAATGAAAGATCAGTTATTCAATCTATATAATGCCCGATAAATCGAAAAAGTGAAACGATGTGTGCAAGATCAATTCTATATAAATTATCTTTCGTTCAAATGTTCTATTCAGGAATTCTGGCCATCATAGTTCTAAAATATTTTGGATGATAAATTCTTGGAGTAAGCAATGCAATGTAATTTGTAAATAATTAAAACAGGCATTATTGTATATCTGCCTCTTTATTACCTTTTTACTTCGAAACTTTTTGACAATATTCTAAATTTTTTAAAATAAAAATTATAAATCAAACATCTAAAACATAAATCTTAAAAATACATCCAAGCAGTTATTCCATGGAGCAGATATGCATTTCGGCTTATTTACGCCCTCTTCAGTCTTTTCCCATTGCCTACTACAAGAATTTATGTACAATTTAAGGAAAAAAAGACCTATGTAACGAAATGGCAGTTCTAAATTTATTTTTATTCAAAATTTTTTGGATTGTTTTAAATTTAAAATTGCGTTTGATTAAGGTAAAATTTTTTTTATAAATTATTATTATTTTTAGTTTATTTAATCTTTATTTCCTGTATTTTATAATTATTAGATTATGTAAATTATTGCGGTTATTCGTTCCACTATAAGTCCAGAATAATTTGATATTCCGATTTATTAGCAATTTAACTTTTGTAAAAATATGAAACAGTTTCCCTTACTTATTAAAGAGAAATTTCTTATTCACTTTTCAGGTAATAAACCCAGTTAAACATTTCAAAATTAAAAAATTTCTGAACCCAGGTTAAGCACTGTAACGATATATATTATACAGTGCTGAACCCAGGTTTAGCACTGTAACGTTTAGTCTGAAAAATTGAATTGATCTGAGCAAATATTCAATGGTCGGTTGAAAAATTGTCGATTATCAAATCAATAATCGAGATTTTACTCTCGCAAAATATTGCTTTATCAAATTCACCCATAGATTGCTTAACTCTGTTAGAGATAGCCGATAATGAAAGAAGACAATGTCTCTAAGAAAAATGCGGAACGTATAGCATTGACATTGATTTCGTATAATCAGTGAATGCTCCAGTGCAAATATACTTCCTTCTATCAAGAGGAATATTCTGATTAAATTCTCATTCCCTATTTCCAGATGTGTTGACAATATGTCTGATTTCAGAGCAATTCTGAACTCTAACTTTCACATGAGCAAGCCTTGTAACTTTCACATGCCCCAAGGATATGTGTTGCTTATTGTGATATTACTATCGAACAAGGATGTTGCTGTTGGAGTCGAAGAGCAACACCAGTTAGTATTCAATATGACAGAAAGAGATATAAAAACCTAAAAAGATCCTATATTATCAAAAAAGATTATAAAGGAATGTAAAAAAGAAATAAAACATATATTTTTATACTTTCGTTCAGCGAGATTTTGAGAATTTTACTGTATTCAAATAAAGTGAAATAATTTATTTTGAATAAATTTAATATGACTGATAAAATCACAATAATTGAGGTATTTTTATTTACGTATAGAACTACAAATTTCAGTATTTCTCACGTATCTTGTTTGTTTTAAGAGAATGGACAATTTTAAGTTTTAAAACAGACACATGCTTATCATTAATTTTACGAATTTTTTTCAAAATTGCTTAAAAAGGTTTGTACAATTTCATTATTTTAAATTAAAATTTTGAATCATTTAAATTGAGAAATAAAAATATCCCATCTGTAATTGAACGAATAAAATAGTTATGAGAATATAATACTCATAAAAATAAAAGCGAACACAGAAATATATGCTGGAATAAGTTGTAAAGTAGAAATCATATGGAGTATGCAGTATAATTTTATGCATTTTTAATGTTTTCATAATAAATATTTATGGATTATATGTTTAGAGATTTTTCATTTCCGACTGTTTGTCTTTATGTCTATGAGTATTGTCTTTATATTTTTATAGGTATTTTATGAATCTTATTCATAGAAAAATAAATATTTTTGATTTTTATGATAAATTGAATAGAATTTAAAATATAATATTGCTTTCTGAAGAATTCGAACAGGAAGTTGCTATTAATTCGATAATTTTTACAAATAGGGTGCATCCTGCTCTTTAACGCGATGGCCATTTTTAGAACTCATAATAGACTTACTTGTACTGACTTGTACAACATCCATGATAGGATGAAGACCAGTCACTCCTGAAAAACTGTTATTTAGTTTTAAATTACTGAAAACTAAAAAACTGAGAGAGATATTTTAATTCAAAACGAAATAAGAGTACCTCACTCATAAAAAGTAAATGTTATATTACAGGGAAGGCCAAGCTTTATGTCACTACCAGCCATATAGGAGAATCTCAAATAGTTGAGAGCCGCAATCAGTTTCTTTGTAGATCAATGAGAATCGCATCAGGTTTTTTCGGGTAATCTTAACAGAGGTTTGAAAAATTGTTTATTATATATTTTACATGCCTTTATTTCGTATAGATGCATACTACTGTTTACAAAAAATAAATTACAAATATATTATTTTTTAAATTAAGTAGGTATTTGCTCCATATTAATCTATTCTTTCACGGTATGGAGCCATTATGAAGGAAATATGATTAATTTATGATAATTTATGGATACATGATTGATTTATATTAATAAATAAATAATGGCTAGGAAAATTGCGTTAATTTTTTTCCTATATATTTTAATCCTGTCTTTAATCATAATAATATTTTTGTATTCTTTTGTTTAATGTAGTATTCAAAATTTTGGAAACTAATCTATGAAACATGAATAAAAATTTGTTTAAATCGAAGTTTGTTGCGTGACAAATTTTATATATAAATTTATTAAAATGTTTTAAATACTGAAAATTTCGAAAAACTATTTAAATACTTATCTTCAATGTTGAAAAATTAAATCTAATTTTTTCTTAATATTGCAGAGGAATAAAAATTGCCCATCTGAATAATTAAAAGTAAAGTTATGATTCATAAAATAGTTATGAAAATATAATATTCATAGAAATAATATCAAAATATTTGGAAAAGTACATTTTAGTAAGTTTTTTAATGAGAATCATAAACATTCCCTTACGGTCGAAAGGGTTATGAAATATGATATTTAATATTCGATATTTTGCCGTAACTTTTTTACTTTTTAATTTTTTGGCACGAAAAAATTATATTTTGTTGTCCATATACTCTGTCCTGATATCGTTTTTTAATTTTAGTTATAGGACCAAAAGAAAAAAAGAAAAAAAATACGAAAGAATTAGGCCTAATTTGCATATGTAAACAAAACATAATTTTTTCAAATTATTCATAATTTCTGCATCGGATAAAAAAAATGTTGATATATTTACATTTCTGGTGATATTCCACATCTAATAATACCAAATACTTCATAATTCTAAAAAATTTTTCC